>CM059870.1:3676135-3834740 GCA_030490815.1 Acer saccharum | reverse complement strand
CATCCTTTCCAAAACCACTTTGCTGCCATCTACCTCGTTTTGAGGTTGGATTTGTGACTGGGTTTCCTCTACCATTAATGTGGTGCCTTCAACTTGAAACTCAACATCTGATTCAAGCCTAAGATATCCTCTATCACAATGAATTAATCCCTTTGACTAGGCTCTGTTCCACTATGACATAGAAATTTCTTCGACTGTACACCACCTTTATCTTTTTCGGATGCACCTTGTTTGGGGAAACCATCATAGGATCTTTGCCATATCCAACCTTTTCCTAAAGAGCGTATCTTCATCGACAAGCATAAGACACCTATCATGGATCCTAGCTTTTTGAGAAAGCTTCATTCGGAAATCCAAAGCCACACCTGTAAAATGAACCATATCGGCCTCTTATCAAAATAGCGCACAGCTGACCATTCTCCATAGAAGAGAACAAGTCTCTCAAAAAAAAAAAACTATTGCTAATGAAGCCTTCACAATCCTGGATGAATCAAACTCCATAAAATAGCTCCACCCCATAAATACTTGGTTATGCAAGAAAAGCCTATGTTTATCAATCTTTCTTAACTATGGCAATGTTAGAGAAACTCTTCAGCACACCATTGCACTCTTCTCAGCCAGCAACCGTCGAAAAGCAAGCTATCAGTTATCAGAGTTCAGACGAATCCGAAAGAGACCCGTGTCACTAGTGATCCTCTCATCAACCTTGTCTTTCAAGCATCTGCATACGAGCTGCTCTGCCCTTTCTTGTGACGATATCCTAACCTTTCTTGCATGTCTTCCTCCTCCCTCGGTTTTGAAAGGTGAGAAGACCTCCTACAAACTTCACATTTCTAGCCTGCCCAACCATATTGAGCCATCTTAGCCAACCATACACGTGCATGCCATTCGTCTTCTCGATTACCTTTGTTGCCTCGTCAATAGTACCAAACCTCACAAAGGCATAGCCTATCTTTTTGTGTGCAGCAGCTGGTGAAAGATGAATATCCCTCGCTCTCCCAAAAATCTTGAAAATATTCCACAAGAAGGCTAGTCCACCTGGTGATTCAAATTGTCCACAAAGATTGACACCAGATTCTCCCTAAAATCTCTAAATCTTCTTTGTCCAACATCGATGGGATGTTGTTCTCTCTTGAAAAACTCTCTGCTTCTCTCCATCACTAACAAATAATGTCCTCGCTTATTTCAACATATTTTTTATGTACAGGTGACTACTGCACAACATCATTATCATCATCTTGAAAAGTTGTACTTCAGGTAAAGGCTTATATTCTTTACTTGTCGCATAATCAGCTTAGAGGATGATCGGCAACTTGACCTTGTTAAAAGGACTATATCTAGACAGTAACAACTTGATTTCGGTAGGTATACTTGCATTATTTGATGGAATCTTATTTTTCTTCTGGTCTTCATCCTTACATGAAAATGGTAATATTCCTAATCTAGAGATTTAGTTCTTCAATTCAACCTAGCCGGCCTGTTCCAGCAACCATCTTCAACATTTCAACCTTTTTGCTTGCAAATAATAAACTCTCAGTAAACAATCACAATAATTTATACTTCATCCGGTTACACTTGGAATTTGCAAAAAAATTCACAAAATAAACTAGAAGCTAGGATCCATCCCAGATGACCTTTGTCATTTGGATAATTTAGTTGATTTTATACTTGGATAATAATATGCTTTCTGGAGCTATACTCAATGTTTTGGTAAGCTGACTAGTCTAAGAACACTCTCATTATGCTCCAATGGGCTAACTTCTGTTATTCCCCCATTTATTGGAACCTTAAACACATCTTGCACATTAACTTGTCATCAAATTCTCTAACTGGAGCTCTTCCATTAGCTCTTGGAAATTTAAAGGTTGTGATAGATGTAGATTTGTCACGGAATCATTTTACTGGTGATATCCCAACCACATAGGAGGCCTACGAAATCTCCAGCTTCTATCTTTAGCAGTTAGCACGATATATTCCTGAATCATTTTGGGGCTTAACAAGCTTAGAGTCTTTGGATTTGTCCAATAATAGAGGACCTTTTACGAATTTCTCTACCAAATCTTATCTTTATGATGAACCGTACACTTTGGTGGTTTGACCGACTGTATTAGAATGAGGATAGATATATACTATATATCAGGGTGCGTTTGGTACGGGGACAGGACGGGACAGGACGGGACTATTTTCTCTTGTCCTGGTTTGGCGCGCCAATAGTTGGGACGGGACGGGACAAGGTGGGACAAAATTCACCAAAAATTGTCCCACCTCAGCCCTAGGCCAGACTTGTCCCATGCATGGGACAAGTCTGGAAAAGACAATTTTGCCCTCACCATTTCAAAATATACAAAATATCACTATATATAATTACATATATAATATATATATATTATATATATTTTATATTATATTATTATATATAATATATAATATTAAAAACATATTATTATATATAATATAATAATATTCAATAATCATATTTATTATTATTATTATTATTATATATTATAATATAAATATATTATAAATATATAATATATATATATATATATATATATATATATATATGTATTAACACATAATTATATGATATATATATATATATATTATAAATATAATAATATATAGTATATATATATATATATATGATATATTAAACATTTTATTATTATTATTATTATTATTTATTATATATTATATAAATATATTATTATATATATATTTATATAGATATTAACAAAATATAATATATATATAATATATATATATACATGTATTATTAAGATATAATATATAATAATATGTATATATTATACTATATATATATATATTAACACATAATATTTATATATATATATATTATATATATATATAATAATGAGTATATATTATAATATATATATATTATATAAAATAAATATGTAATATAAATAAAAATATATATATATAAATATATATTTTTAATTATATATAATAATATATAATATATTAAAGGGTGAATCCATAACTAGCCAAAAAATTATAGGGTTTATTGTTTTTGTCCATGATTAATATTTTTACTATTTTTGTCAAAATTTCACTTTTTGGACAAGATTGCCTTCTTACAAAAATTTTTTTCCCTCTTCTCTCTCTACTTTTCTCACGCCTACTTCTTCTTCTTCTTTCTCTCTCCTTCTCTCTTTCTCTCCTCTCTCTTACACGTTCCTCTCTCTCACAAGTTCATCTTCTTCTTCTTCATCTTCTTCTTCTTCTTCTTTTCTTCTCTTTCTCTTTCTTTTCTTTTTTTTTTCCAGATTTTTAAAAAAAAAAAATCAGGTTTTTTAAAAAAATTTCAGATTTGGGAAATTTCTAGATTTTTTAAAAAATTCAGTTTTTTTTTTTTGAAAAATTTTCAGATTTAAAAAAAATGTTTGGATTTGAGTGTTAGTTGTTAATTTGTGATTGATTTAAGTTTGAGTGGTGGTTGTTTTATGAATGGTGGGAGTTGTATTGGGTTTGGGTTTTGTTGAAATTTTTTTTGAGATTTTTCGGATTTGATCTTTTTCAAACAAACTTTTCAGATTTTATTTTGTTTAAACACCAGGCAAACAAATTAAACACACCAAGCAAATGAATTAAACCACCAGGACTAATTAAACACACTAGGCAAAATGAATTAAACACACCGGATAATTAAACACCAGACCACCAATTAAACACACCAGACAAACAAATAAACACACCAAGGCAAAAACAATAAACACACCAGACCACCAATAAACACACCAGACAAAAACAATTAAACATACCAAGGGTAAAACGAATTAAACACACCAGACTATCAATTAAACACACTAGATAAATGAATTAAACACACCGGACTAATAAACACACCAAGGCAAAAACAATTAAACACTGTGTGTTTAATTGTTTTGTCTAGTGTTTAATTGGTGGTTGGTGTGTTTAATTCATTTTGCCTGGTGTGTTTATTAGTCCAGTGTGTTTAATTCATTTTGCTTGGTGTGTTTAATTCGTTTGCCTAGGGTTGTAATTGGTTTGCACTGGTGTGTTTAATTGATTGCACTGAGGTGTTAATTGGTTTGGCCTAGGGTGTTTAATTGGTTTGCACTGGTGTGTTAATTGGTTTGGCTTGGTGTGTTTAATTGGTTTTGTCTAGTGTGTTTAATTAGTGGCCTGGTGTGTTAATTAGTCGGTGTGTTTAATTAGTCTGGTGTTTAATTCATTTTGTCCGGTGTTTAATTAGCGGTCTGGTGTGTTTAATTAGTCCGGTGTTAATTATTTGTGCCGTGTGTTTAATTAGTCCGGTGTGTTTAATGATAATGTTGGTGTTTAATTAGGTTCCTCAATGTGTTTAATTGGTTTACATGGTGTGTTTAATGTGTTGTGTTTAATTGGTCACCAGTAACACAATTAAAACACACGGTCTGGAAAAAAATAACACAACCAATACTCAAACTTACAATATTCAAACCTGAATTTCTGGAAAAATTTTGAACAAAACAAAATCTGAATTTTTTTTAAACAAACAATACTCAACCTTAACCACAACCCACAACCACCCTTAAAATCACAACCACAACTCAAATCCAAACCATTTTTAAATCTGGAAATTTTTCAACAAAAAAAAAAACTGAATTTTTTAAAAAAATCTGGTGTGTTTTTCAAATCTGAAATTTTTTTGTTCAAATAAACCTGAAATTTTTTTAAAAAAATCCCTAAAATCAACCACAACCAACAACCTAAACATAAAAATCTGAGTTTTTTTTTCAAAATTAAAAAAAAAAAAAAACTGAAATTTAAAAAAAAAAAAAAAAACTGCAAAAAAAACGTGATTTTTCAAATCTGAAATTTTTATCCTAAAAAAACCTGAAATTTTTTAAAAATCCCTAAAATCAACCACAAACACAACCACAACCACAACCAACTTAAAAATCTGAAAACAAAATTTCAAAAAAAAAAAAAACTGAAATTTAAAAAAAAATCTGGAAAAAAAACGTGAAAAAAGAAAGAGAAGAGAGGAGAGAAAAGAAGAAGAAGAAGAAGAGGGAAGATCGGACGCCGATCGTTGATCGGTCATCCGATCTTCAATTTTTTTTTTTTTTTTTAAATCTGAAATATTTTAAAAAAATCTGGAAAAAAAAAAAAAGAGGAAGAGAAAGGGAGAGAAGAAGAAGAGGAGGAGGAGGAGGCATGAAAGAAGAAGGAAAGAGGAGGAGAGAGGAGGAGAGAAAGAAGAAGAAGAGAAGAAAGAGAAGAAGAAGAAGAAGAAGGAGGAGGCGTGATGGAGAGAGAAAGGAGAGAGAAGTGGGAAAGGAGAGAGAAGTGGGAGGCGTGAAATGAGTGAGAGAAAGGAAAGAGAAGAGATTAAGAAAAAACAAATAAGGGCAATTATGTCCTCACAGCCATTTAGTGACAAAAACAATAAAAATGATAATGTGGACAAAAACAGTGAGAGGCCTTAATTTTGGCTATTAACCCCTATTTCCTCATATATTAAATATTATTATGTATATAATAATATTATTATCCATACAATAATTAATATATATATATATAATATAATATTATACATGTAATAATATTTAATATTATATATATATATATATATATATATATTATATCATTATATAATATATATTATTATATATATATTTTTTATATGTACTAATATTTAATATATATATATCTTATATTATATTATTATATATAATAATATAATATTATATTACTATATATATATACATGTAATATTCTATTAATATAAATAATATATTATATATTTTATTATTATATTATATATATATAATATATATATTATTATTATATTTTTGATATTATTATATATTAAATTGTAATATTAATATATGTTGTTTTATATATAGAGGGGTACTCTGGTCATTTGAACCTCTTGCCTGTCCTGTCCCAGCCAAACCAACACATAATAGTACAGTCCACAGTTCTGTCCCAAGCCTTCCAAACACAATATAGAACAATATGTCCTGTCCGTCCTGTCCTGTCCCGTCCACCTTGTCCTGTCCCATGTCCGTGCCAAACACCTCAGAGACCGAGTAGAGAGGATTCCTATCTTTTTATGTTAATTAGGAGTTAGGACTTATCACCTCAGAGCTCATTTCATTGTAATCCACTCTTGATGATGGTGTATACCTCTCTTTTTATGCTTACAATCACTAATAGATTTAAGACCCAACATGTATATCATTATCCCTAATATTCATTAGGGTTATCATTATCTATATTCGATTCGAATAAAATCCTAAAAATGTATCATAAAAATGTCAATTTTAGTATTGAACTTTTAATCTCATTCAAGGTTCTTAATATTCCCTTACTATGTCTTTCAAAAGACTAGATTTTTTTTTTTTTTTTTAGGAAAAAGAGAAAGAGAGAGAGACTAGAGTTCATTGAGGAGTAAATAAAGAAGCTTTTCTTTTCAAAGTGTTTCTCAACAAATTTAAGGGTCCAACAAGGTGGCTAATGGCTATACCAGTTTCGTAAAAAATTTACCAAGGAAATTTTGTTCTTTTCAAAAGTCGAACCTACTAAAACTAATAGTAATAAGGAAAACAAAAAGAAAGGAACTTTACTTTTATTTTTGTTATTTGCAAAATTTAGTGACTAAATTATTACACCATTTAAAAAGTATGGAACATATTTTTTAAATTCCGGCATAAATTAAAATAAAAATAAAAATTATCAAAAGTCTCCAACCGTCCATCACCGAATAGGTCTCTCTCTCTCTCTCACACATTTGTTTTTGTTTCTTTAATGCTAATATTTTTATTTATATCTTCATATGTTGTAGTAATGGATTCATTTAGTTGGGGCTCATGGTGATAGTCCCTTCCTATTTCCTATTAGGTTTTGGCTTATATTCTCAAGTGAACCCAATGTTAACCAAACGGGACTCAGCTGATGGAAAGAGGAAATTTCCTAAAGACATGGGTAACATGTGGAAGTTGGGTTCGTGTTTGAAGGAGGCTTGAAGACGAAGAAGAACTGAAGAATCAGTTTGGAAAGAAAAGGATATGTTGCTGCTAGTGGATCCACAAATTTTGGTCAGAAAAGTGATGCAAGGTGTGTGAGTGGACAAGGATGTCGATGGTTGACGAACTCCCTGGTAAATCTAACGTGAGGAGTTGTACCATAATTTTAGCTAGTTATTTCGACATGGTGCCGAAACAAAAAGAAATCTTAGGATAATTCTTTCTAAGTGGTTATACCTTGTGGTGGGGTATTGTGATTCTCTGTGTAGAGAGTCGTGACTGTGGACAATGGTCTTGGGAATTCTCGCCAAATGGGAGAATGTTAGGTTTTTAATTGTATGCCAAGTGAACCCAATGTTAACCAAACAAGACTCAACTAATGTAAAACTTCCTATAGATGTGAGAAATGTTTGGAAGTTAAAGATAGTGTTTGAGGGAGGTTTGAAGACCGAAGAAGAACTGAAGAATCGAATTCGAAGGAACCATGGCGTGGACCACGACACAGGCAAGTGTATACACTGCGGTGTGGACCGCGATCATTCCAGTGAGATCAGCTAGTCAGGCTGAACTAGGTGATCATGGTCTTTAACTTTGGCTTCACTAAGGGTATGTACAAAGATAACTCCATCAGCATCCTTGGCTTGAATTCGGCGATGAATCATATCCAGGAGATGTCGATTGTAGACGGAATGGCATTTTCGACTGGCATGAGGTATGCAATAGCTCAAAACACATGGTTTGAACCTGCCTTTGGTGACGCTAGATAGTTGGTACAATGTTACGATGTTCACTAGGACTACATGAACATGATAGAACTTGATCAAATCCTATCATTTCTGTTATGTTTGTTTACATAAACATTGTTTTTTTTAGTTTGGTTGGATTTAAATAAGATTTTTATTAAGTACTCTACAGTTATAATGTCTTTTGGCTTCTTTTTTTTTTGTTGAAATATTACAACAATTCGGGGCTTCAGCTTTTGGGGGAGTGGGAGAGACTCGAACCCACAACCTCGTGGTGTAGGTGTGAAGGGTATACCTAGAGGTGTCAAAAGTGCCGAATAAATCCGGCCCAATCCAGGTCTGGTTTGGGTCTAGCCCGGCCCGGCCCTTTACTGTATATGGTTGGGTAATTGGTCTAGGCTTTGATAAATTACTGTGCGAGCCAAGCCGATCCGAATCCGAAATGCCCGGCCTATGCATCAACGATTTAGACATTGTTGACGGTGATTTTTGGTGATCACCAAGTCAATGATTTGTTCTCGAGTTGCTACAATTTATATGCGAGTATGGTCAAAGATTGTAAAGAAATAACAGGTGATTTACGTGGTAAAACTCCGAAAGATTGGAGAAACATCCACGGGATCGTTGCCTCTAGCAACAAAGCCAAATCCACTATGAATCACGATTACAAGATGAAGAATGACAGAATGCTTACAAGCTCTTTAATACGATTCTCTCTCTCTCTCTCTCGTTCTACTTCTCACGTACCCCCTTTTTGTGTATAGAGGGGGTATTTATACATGTTGTTCTTAGGGTTTTAAGGTGGCCGCTAGGGTTTGGTATTGTGGTGCCCAAGTCTCAAGCGGTTTCCTAGTCCTAATTAGATTGTGTTTCCTCTTTTGGCTGAGTTTGATTCTGGACGAGATTCTTTCTCCTTTATTCGCGGGAGAACTGCTTGTTTCCTTGTTAAACTCTAATAGTCCACATCGTTGCTTATCATGGATGTGCTGGTCGCTGATTATGATTGGCATACGAATGTTGGTGACTATCTCATTGATTCCCGAGTATGTATGCCCGAGTATGCCCGAATGTGCCCGAGTGAGATTTGCTGCCCGAGTTGATCGTCTTCGTTTGTGGTCGGACTACTTACTCTTTTTTCCGAGTGGGTTTATCGTGGGAGGTTTCTGCTCCATAAGTTGACTTATCTTGACTCTCGCTTTCCTGGCTTTTCGTGCTGATGACGTGTCCTTCACCACTAATTTTTACCTATAACAATACCCCCTTAAATATTTGGCCGATCATGTTGAGCCAGGTCCTCTCGGGACGAATATTTAATTTCAATAATTTCTCACAACTGGTCCTCGCTTGTCGTTTTCCGCATTAATGTATCCTCGTTTGATTCGAAGCTTTAAATGACGTGTCTTAATTACGACCGCACGCATTCGATTCACCACTCATTTCAGAAATCTCTTGATGGTGACGTTTCTACTCTCTGGCGGCTCAAGGTGCTCTCCGATTGCCACTTGTCTTTTCTTTGTTTGGCTGGGTCATGACTCATTTATGAGACACGACCTCTCTGTTTGCCCGCGTGTAGCCCCATAGCCCACGCCCCTCTATTTTCCCGCTTTACTGTGCCTCTCCTAGGGTTTCGTTCGTTTTTGAAATCAATGTGCCGCCTATATGTTGGTTATCCACCTCCCCTTCCCTTCTTATTTCTTTTCCGCCATTTGAGTATCTCTTCGAAACAAGTGTGCCTGTGTCCCTTGCGTTTCTGGGTATTTTGTTCTCTCCTCCAACTTGTTTTCTTAATCCTGCTTTGCCGAGATCGTCTGTTTCAACCCCCAGGCCTGTACTCGAAGGTTTCTCCTCTGTTGTCTGCATTTACCTGCCTTTCCCTAATCAAGGTTAGTTCTCATGGATCCTGAAGCTAGATACCGTCTTTTTACTGTTGGTATGATTGCTATTGAGCGAAATGATGCTTTCACTGCGTCGGTTGTTCACAGGTTATTAGACGAGCCTCTTTTCGATCAGCCGCGTTACACTGACGCCGACGTTTCTGGACTTTTTCCAGAAAGGCCTGCTACTTCTGAGGTTCCTCCTGCTTCAGAGATTCCTACTGCTTCTGCCAGTTCATCACCACCTTACTCATACCAACCTGAAGCTTGGTCAGATTCTTCTGCTTGTACTGATATTCGCCCGAGCAGAAGACCAGGAAAGAGGATGACTACTCGCAGAGTTTATAAAGACTCGCATTCTCGGGAAAGCCGAGTGGCGGCTCAAAGGATTATCGAAGATGATATTGAAGAGGAGCACAGGGCTGCTCGTATTCCCTTCTCCCCGAGCGTATTTGCATTTATGATGTTGAGCCGAACGTGGTCGGCCCTGACGAGATAACGCGATATATGCGGCGGTTCGATTTGGACAGCAATGAGATTTCGCTGATCCCAGCCGAAGGTCGGGCTGCATGGAACCCACCCCCGGCCACGTAGCAGTTTACGGGTCCATGCTTACATGCGGCGTCACTCTTCCTCTTCAGCCTTTATTACTTGGTTCTTGGCTGAAGCCCGACTCGCTCCGGCCCAGCTCACGCCGAACAGTTATCGCATCCTGATGTGCATGTGGCACATGTGGCATAGAATGAAGCGGCCACCTCCCACTCCTCGCGAGGTTCGCCATTTCTATTCGCTGAGGCCAGTGGGGAAAACCGGGATTTATTTTCTCCAGTCGAACCAGCCCGAGTTCTGGATTCCAAAGAATGTCGTGGTCAAGGGCTGTGTCGAACCGACCACGGACGAGAAGATGAAGGGGTTCGTTTGGGGCTTCCCGACCTCGAACAAGTTTTGGAAGAACAGCTGGTTCTTCGTGGGCAAAGACTGGGGCCAGTCGATTAGTTTCGATTTGGACGGCACTCAGATGACCTGCCGGGTTCCTCGGTACTTCTGCACGCCGCAGTGGAACCATCTAACTTCAGCTTTTACTGATGAGGAGCTGAAGACCTTGGCTCGGGCAGCAGTCCGCCCCCTAGAGAAAAGGGGAAAACCCTATCTCTATAAAGAGGGGAAAATGATCAAGGCCCGTCTCTTCCCTCAGATTTCCGCGTGCCGCCGACGCCGTAAGTTTACTTGTATGCATTTTTTATTTGCAACCTGACTTCTAAGCTTGCTTGCTAACTCGGATTCTTCTCTTTTTTTTTTTTTTGAAGTGTTTGACGTTGATATAGTCAGTGATGGTCTGGCACGCCGGATGAAAGGCATCGTCGAGGCGAGTCGAAAGGCAGTCCTTCGTCAACGAGATGCTGGGATAGCCCCTCCTGAAGACGAATCTGACGAGGGTACTCCCAGGAACGTTCCCGAGGGAGATGATGAAGAGGGAGTACCCGATTATGTGCCCGAGGAGGCTCACGATCAAGAACCGACCGTGTGTTCGGCGGGAGCTGGGGCGCCTCGGGGAACTTTGGAGTAAGTAGGACCTCTATTGATTCGGGCAATCCCGCAGGTCCTTCCTCCAAGGGGAAAGAAAAAGTAGGGGATCTCCCTGAGCCCGAGCGGGCAAATCCCCCCAGCGGATCTGGTTCCCCCACTCTGCTGCTGATATGCAAACGTCCCTTTTGAAGCGGTTGGGGGGCCTTCAGGTGCGGTAGCTCCGGAGTTTCCGACTTCAGTTGAACCGAACCGTTCTTCGGAGATTCCTGCTTCTGCTGATCCGATTTCTACTCCTGGGGACAGCAACACTGAAGCGGGGCAGACTGGGAAAAGGAAGGCTTCGTTTTCTTCTGGTCGCCCTTTCCCAAAGATTCCCCGAGTAGTTGCGTATGTTAATTCCTCTTCGGAGGACGAGGGGGAGGATGATGCGAGCGTGACCCGCCGCGGGAGCAGGTCAGAGAGAGTGCTGGTGGCTCAGCCGGCCTTCCTCGAGCGGCCCCGTCCGCTGAACTCCCCGAAGGCGATGTGGGTGATATGGGCTCCTCTCCCCAAATCGATGATCCCACCCCCGAGACTATTTTCAGGGCCATGGCTTCAGGCCGAGCCTATATTGGGGAGGATCGTTGGAGTCGTCTCAGGACGGGACTGTGTCTGACCGACTCCACAATTTCTTCAACAGCGCTTCCTACGTGAGTGACTCTCATATGCGTCATTTCGCATTCTTCCTCCTTTTTTTTTATATTTGTTGATTTGTTTGTTGCAGATGGTGGCCGAGATGTCTGGGGCTTGCGAAGCTGGCGAAGCCCAAGCGGAAAAAATAAGAAGGCTAGAAGCCCAATTGAAGGAGAGCGAAGATCACTGTTCTCGGGCTGAGTTAGCTCGTCAGGAGGAGGCCAGGTCGGGTGAGATGCTCGTAAATCAATGCTTAGCACGGCAAATGGAAGCCGAGCAACGGGCATCTTCTGCTGCGGAGGAGGTCAGGACTCTACAAGATCAACTGTCGTCCACCCGGGAAGCCTTGCTTCGAGCCGAACAGAACGCCGAAGACGCCAAGTCTGCTTATGAACGTCGAATCAACGACTTGGAGTGTCAGCCCTGACGGCCAAGGAACTGTCGAAGGGATCTAGGCTGGAAATGGAGCTACAAAGCGTTGACCGTTTTAAGAGATCTCCAGCCTATGATGCTCTGCTTCTTCGGGAGTTCCAGCGTGGAATGGTCTCGGCCGGCGAATTTTTTAAGCAAAGGAACAGGGCGACTGATCGGGCCGGGCCAACTGGAGCCTGTCAATTAGGAAGCATGTGGATACATCCTTGGAGTCTCTCCGGATCCAAATGAAGGAGTGGCGGCGTATTGTAGAAGTAAAGGAAAAACCACATCCCATGCACCTTGAGGTTCCGACCGCCGAGTCGTTCTCTACCTTTTACGCCAGTGAAAGGGCGAGTTTTAGCAACGAGATACCCGACTTGGGGCCCGTTCCTGGTACCGACTACAGTCCTGGATGGATGACGAAGAAGATGTGATCATATGGCCATCGGACGACAGTCTTCTGAGCGAGTATGTGATGGAGCCTGACCCTGATGTTGGCAGAAGCAGCTCACCACCCCCGGCGCCTTCCTCTTGATCTTCAAGCCTTTTTGTAACTTTGTAACTATACTTGTACATCTTTCATATACATCGTACATTGTATCTTTCTATACACTATGAATATAAGACCAAATTTTACTCTTACATTCTACTTTTGCCGAGTATCTTATGTAACTGGCTTATCAGTTTAGACCGAGTATCTTATTTAACCGGTAACTAATTTTGGCCGAGTATCTTATGTAACTGGCTTATTGATTTAGACCGAGTATCTTATTAAACTGGTAACTAATTTGTGCCGAGTATCTTATGTAACTGGCTTATTGATTTAGACCGAGTATCTTATTAAACTGGTAACTAATTTTGTGCCGAGTATCTTATGTAACTGGCTTATTGATTTAGACCGAGTATCTTATTTAACCGGTAACTAATTTTTGGGGTTGTTTAACCTTCACGTTGCGTCGGGGCTCGCCGCGACCATACGTTGAGGTCCTTGCACAAGTCACCTAGGACGTCTCCTGGTTTTATCTGCGCAAGGGTTCGTCGAATCGTTGGGGTACTTTGTACCGGCCAACACGACTGCGCATCTCACTAGTCTTTCTAGCGGCGCTCCGAGCATTTTCCCAGTTATCCTGGTGCCTCGGTTTTGCCTTTTTGCTAAGGGACGCGTTTGCATCGCTTTAACTAGGCGGGCATGCTACTACAGCTTTTCCGCCCTTCGAGCACCACTCGTCCGCTCTTTCGCGGCCTTATAGCGCTCGACTTTTTCGGCATTTATTCGGTCGCCTTGAGTGACCTCCATTGAAATATTGCTCATGGATTTTATTGATTCCGCCACATCGTATTTGCAACTGAACTTTATTAGATGATCATGAACATGAAATTAATAAATAAATCTGAAATTTCAACGCAGAAACTAAAAACTGAGCTAAAGCAGAATAAATAAACTGTAGAACCATAACCGGATTCTTTTAGGGATAGAAGATCTTCAGATATTGTGCGTTGCATGGTCGGGGTACCAGGCCACCTTCTGGTCGGGCTATCATGTAGGCCCCGTGCCCTACGATTCTCTGATGATATATGGTCCTTCCCATTTGTCGGCGAGGGATCCTGATGATTTGTCCTTGGTATTCGGTGATACTCTCCTCAGCACTAGATCCCCGAGTTGGAATCTCCGCTCCCGAACATGGGAGTTGTAGTACCTAGCGGCCCTTTGCTGGTATGCGGAATTTCTTACTTGTGCTGCGTCTCTGATTTCTTCAAGCTCGTCTAGGTTCTGCTGCAGCATGTCTATATTGTGCTCGGGACTGTATAGCTGGACCCTGGGGGATGTGAAAGTAGTTTCTGCTGGGATAACAGCTTCGTCCCGAATGCCAGCGCGAAAGGAGTTTCCCCTGTGGAAGACCTCACAGTTGTTCGGTATGCCCATAGCACCTCAGGCAGTTTGTCTGCCCAGCCACCTTTCTTTGCCTCTAGCTTTGCCTTCAATGTGTGCTTGATTACTTTATTCACGGCCTCTGTTTGGCCATTGGTTTGAGGATGAGCAGGCGATGCGTAGTAGTTTGCGATCTTGAACTCTTCACACATTTCTCTGAACTTCTTATTATCGAATTGAGTCCCATTGTCTGTTATGATGATGCTCGGGATCCCAAACCGATATATTATATTCTTTTTAACGAAGCTGGTAGTGTTTGCCTCGGTGATGTGTACAAGTGCTTCTGCCTCTGCCCATTTGGTAAAATAATCACTGCCACAATAGCATGTTTGGCTCCTCCCTTCGTTCCTGTGGGCATTGGTCCTATCAGGTCGAGTCCCCACATGGCAAAGGGCCAAGGCGAGGTTAAGCTTCTGAGCAACTCTGGGGGTCGCCGAATGTCATTTGCTACTCTTTGGCATGTTTCGCAACTTTCTGCGAATTGCTGCGCTTCCGCGAACAGAGTCGGCCATAGAACCCTTGCCGGAGTATCTTGTGTGCTAAGCTTTTACCCCCAGTGTGGTTCCCACATACTCCACTGTGGATACTTCTCAGGATCTCTCCAGTCTTCTCACCGGAAATGCATCTCTGCAATACCTTCGAGAATCCTCTCCTATATAATTCTCCTCTCAGAATCGTGTACCGGGCTGACCTGTATCTGATGCGTTTAGCTTCCACAGCATCCTCCGGTAGTATGTTCTCCTCCAAGTACTTTCTGAGTTGGTATGTCCAGTCGCCCGGGCTAGGTCGGATCTCTGCTATTATGATTTCCTCGGGTTCCGCTGTGCTTGGTTTAGTCAGGTGCGCCACTGGTATTGCTTTGGATCTGATGCTTGTGGTGGCTGAAGCTAATTTGGACAAAGCATCTGCCTTTTCGTTCTCTCCCGAGGGATCTGAGAGATTCTGTATGCTTTGAACTTTTTAAGTAGTCTTTTTGCAATGTCCAAATAAGCTATCATGTGCTCTTCCCTGGCCTGGTATTCATTCAGTACCTGATGGACCACTACCTGTGAATCACTGTAAACTTCCAGCTCATCTGCCCCTAGTGCTATGCAGACTCTCAGACCGGCCAGCAAGGCTTCATATTCTGCTTGGTTGTTGGTTGCCTTGAAATCGAACCTCATGGCACATTCTACAGTATCCCCCTCGGGGGTCGTTATGACTATTCCTGCCCCGCTGCCATGCGTGTTCGATGACCCATCTACATGTAATTTCCACTGGAATTTAGTAGTCTGTTCATCTTCCATTGCCCTCCTTACCTCGGCGTCTGGCTCGGTGAATTCTGCTATAAAGTCGGATACCGCCTGCCCTTTGATGGCCGTTTTTGGTGTGTATCTGATGTCGTATTCGCTGAGCTCTACCGCCCACTTGGTCAGCCTTCCTGACACTTCTGGCTTTTGAAGAATGAGTTTCAGCGGGCAGTCTGTATATACCTCTATTGTATGTGCTTGGAAATATGGCCTTAGCTTCCTGGCCGATGTGATCAGAGCTAACGCTATTTTTTCTGCCGGCGAGTATCTGGTTTCCGCCGCTAACAACGCTTGCTTGTATAGTACACTGGCTTTTGTACTCCTTCCTCCAGTCGGATCAACACCGAACTCGTCGCCACCTTGGTGACCGAGAGGTATAAGTATAATATTTCTCCCACCACCGGATTTGAAAGGATTGGTGCTCTCCCCAGATATTCTTTTAATTTTTGAAAGGCTTCTTCACACTCTGTACTCCATTCGAGCCCTTTCCCCTTTTTTATTGCTTTAAAGAATGGGGCGCATTTGTCTGTTGACTTGGCTATAAACCGATTGAGTGACGCGAGGCATCCCGTTAGCCTCTGTACATCTTTTAGCGTCCTGGGTGAAGCCATTCCTTCTAGTGCTTTGATCTTCTCAGGATTTACTTCGATTCCCCTCTGGTGCACCTGAAAGCCTAGAAACCTACCCGAAGGTACTCCGAACACACACTTGCTTGGGTTGAGCTTCATCTGATACTTTCTTAGGACGTCGAAGGTTTCCTTCAAATCCTCCGCGTGTTTTTCTGCAGTTGTGCTCTTAGTCAGCATATCATCCACATAAACCTCCATATTTCTTCCAATCTGCCGAGCAAACATCCTGTTTACTAGCCTCTGGTATGTTGCCCCGGCGTTTTTTCAATCCGAATGGCATTACCTTGTAGCAATATAAACCCTGGTCCGTGGTAAACGACGTCTTTTCCTCATCTGCCTTATTCATCCGGATCTGATTGTATCCCGAGTATGCGTCCATGAAACTTAACAATTCATGTCCCGCTGTCGCATCCACCAATTGGTCGATCCTCGGTAGTGGGAAACTATCTTTTGGGCAAGCTTTGTTCAAGTCTGTAAAGTCTACACACATCCTCCATTGCTTGTTCTTTTTCTTGACCAACACCACATTGGCCACCCACTCCGGATACTTGACTTCCCTTATCGACCCCGCGGAAAGTAGCTTTTCTACTTCCTTCTTGATTGCGACGCTTCTTTCTGGATTGAATAGTCTTCTTTTTTGTACCACGGGTCGGAACTCGGGGTCGGTGGAAAGATGATGTGAAATCACCTTCGGGTCTACCCCCAGCATATCTTCATGGCTCCAAGCGAAAACATCCTTGTAATTTCTCAGTAGCGCAATAAGTGCGGTTTTGACATGTACGCTCAAACTTGCCCCTACCTTCACTGTCTACCTGGATCCTCCGGGTCTAGTGCCACCTCTTGGGTCGGCTCGTCTTCCCTATCCTCCGGTCCTTCTCTGGGATCCAACTCAAAATCTTTCGGCACTTCTGCCTGTTCTTCAGGTTCTCTATCCTCTTGCTGGACTGTTACCATGTATACCTGGCGCACCTCCCTATCTCTATATACTGATAAGTTTGCTCTACGGGCCATCTCTTGTGACCCTTTGACCACTCCCACACCATTTTCGGTCGGGAATTTCATCATGAGGGCATAAGTTGCTGTCACCGCCTTGGCTTTATTCAAAAATGGTCGGCCCAGTAAAGCATTATACGGCCAGTTTTCCGTATCTACCACCACAAAGTCGAGCAGCACTGTTTTCTGGCAAGGGGCTTTTCCGATCTTCACAGGTAGCTTAACCGTGCCGAGTGACCTCACTTCGACCCCTCCAAATCCTCTAAGGGGTGTGGGAAAAGGCTGTAGGTCTTTCCTGTCTAGCCTCAGCTGGTCATATACTTCTGCACTAAGAATGTCTGCCGAACTCCCATTGTCGATCAGAATTCGATGAACTTCTCTATGGCCGATCCGAGCGCTGACTACTAGTGCGTCATTTGGCCTAACATCCACTCCGTGTGAGTCGGCCTCTGTGAACACGATCGGGTCCCAGCCCTCCTTGATTCTTTTCGGGTCGGGCTCAATAGAATTAACGTCCAGGTCTCTCCGTGCCTCCATAGCTTCCCGAATCTCCTGGGTTCTTTCCCTGTTACTCTTGCCCGTTGCTGGACCTCCGAAGATGGTGTTAATTGCTCCTTCATCCTCAGCTTTCTTGGGACTAAGTTTTCTTGCCCGTCCGTCCTGTCGGCTGTCTTTCTGTCCATCTGCCCTGTCCGTCTTTTTGAAAACAATATCCTTCAAATGTCCTTCCCTAATAAGAGTCTCGATATGATCCCTTAGCTGGAAACACTTGGATGTCTCGTGCCCATTCTCTTTGTGGAAACGGCAATATTTGGTGGTGTCCCTCCGAGCATATGTCGATTGCTTAGGTGGTTCTTTGGACATGTTCTTCTCTTCTAGGATTGCCAGGACTTCTTCTTGATCTTTCTTCAACGGGGTATAATTTGTATATCGGCCCTGGAACCTCTGCCGTGGTTGATCGGTTTTTGGGTCGTATGCTCGTCGTCCATCCCGACCATCCCGTGCTTTATTCTTCTGCTTATCACCTTTGGTATCGGGCATCCTGGTCTGGTCCTTGGTTTTGGATCCCTCTGGGCGACCGCCATGTACGAAGTAACCTCCTGTGGCAATTTCCTCTTCTTCGGCCAAGGCGTAACCTCCTGCCATGTCCATCATATCGGCATAGCTGGTTAGTCGGGCTCTTCTGAGGTCAAAGGACAATTGGCCATTCTGAAGGTTGTTAATGAACGCGGCAATTATTGCTTCGTCGTTTGCACTTCCGATCTCGGACACTTCCTGACCGAACCTTCCCAGATATTTCTTCAGCGACTCGTCTTTTCCTTGTTTGAGTTGGGATAAATGAGCCACTGACTTCTTCCTGTGTACATTCCCGAGGAACTGCCTTGAGAAAACCTTGCTCAGTTCGCCGAAGCTACTTATGCTTGCTGCTGGCAACCTTCCAAACCACCGGGAGCCTAGATCCCCAAGAGTTTGAGGAAAATTCAAACATAGTAGTGCATCATTATGGACATATTGCGCCATAGCGCTCCTATACCTCCGGACATGCTCTTTTGGGTCTGTATCCTTCTTGAACAGCTCGATGTGGGGCATTCTGAATCTTTCTGGGAAAGGCATCCTCAAAACCCCATTGGTAAAAGGGCTTCCGGATTCATCGTCTGACAGCTCATTACGCCCATATCGCCTGACCAAAGCATCCATTTGCCGACGATTATTTGAACTTCCCGAGTGAGGCTCTGTATAAGTATGTCTCTGTCCCCTTCAGGCTCTCCTGACGCATTGAAGTTCTGGCTTATGGTCAGTTTTTGGCCCCTCTCCTCGGGATTCAACTCTCTATGATCTCGGTTTAGGCCATGCAGTCAGACTGTGCCCCTTTGGCGCTTGCGATGATGGTTCTGCTCACTTTCTTCCGAGGATGACCGGTCTCTCCGGTGGCCACGCCTCCTGGGGCGGTCTCGATCTCCGGCTACCCGATCTTGATAGTACTCTTTGTCGGAATCATTCCCCTCTTTGTGTTCCCTGCTTCTCCTGGCTACTCTTTCAGATAGCATCTCTGGTCTGCCTGTAGGATCTTGCCTCGCCTTTGGGGGTGCATCAGGGGTTGGTATCACCACCGCAGAGCGCAGTCTTGCTGTCTGCTGGCTTGGGGCGGACAGTTCATGAGGTGACATCAATCCTTCCGTAACAGAGAGATCAATTCCCTGCCTTGCTGCGTCTGATATGAGTTGTTGTAGAGAAGCACGGAGTCGCTGCGCGATTTCTTCATTCGCTGTAGGTAAACGTCGAATACCAGCCAGGGCAGCTGACTGGTCTGCCGTTGTCAAAGTTGCATCCGCCGTATTGAGCGCGGTGTCGTCTTCTAACTCATTACTTGGCCCGCCCTGACTGTACCTGGAATCGCTACCATCTCCGTCGCCAGCTATTGTTGTCACAAGATTCTGGAACCCCCTCCTTCTAGCGCCAATTGTTGACGGTGATTTTTGGTGATCACCAAGTCAATGATTTGTTCTCGAGTTGCTACAATTTATATGCGAGTATGGTCAAAGATTGTAAAGAAATAACAGGTGATTTACGTGGTAAAACTCCGAAAGATTGGAGAAACATCCACGGGATCGTTGCCTCTAGCAACAAAGCCAAATCCACTATGAATCACGATTACAAGATGAAGAATGACAGAATGCTTACAAGCTCTTTAATACGATTCTCTCTCTCTCTCCCTCGTTCTACTTCTCACGTACCCCCCTTTTTGTGTATAGAGGGGGTATTTATACATGTTGTTCTTAGGGTTTTAAGGTGGCCGCTAGGGTTTGGTATTGTGGTGCCCAAGTCTCAAGCGGTTTCCTAGTCCTAATTAGATTGTGTTTCCTCTTTTGGCCGAGTTTGATTCTGGACGAGATTCTTTCTCCTTTATTCGCGGGAGAACTGCTTGTTTCCTTGTTAAACTCTAATAGTCCACATCGTTGCTTATCATGGATGTGCTGGTCGCTGATTATGATTGGCGTACGAATGTTGGTGACTATCTCATTGATTCCCGAGTATGTATGCCCGAGTATGCCCGAATGTGCCCGAGTGAGATTTGCTGCCCGAGTTGATCGTCTTCGTTTGTGGTCGGACTACTTACTCTTTTTTCCGAGTGGGTTTATCGCGGGAGGTTTCTGCTCCATAAGTTGACTTATCTTGACTCTCGCTTTCCTGGCTTTTCGTGCTGATGACGTGTCCTTCACCACTAATTTTTACCTATAACAGACATCAATCTGTTACATGTTCCTTGGAAAATGAATTTAATAAAAAAATCTTTTTTAACAAAAGATAAAATAAAATAAAAGGCATTAACATTAAATAATCAAAATATTAATCAAATTCTGACAAATGTCATTGGGAAAATCAAATTAATATAAAATATTTTTTTTAGATTAAAGATAAAATAAAATAAAAGATGAGCAATCACATCAAATAATTAAAGCAATTGATAAAAGATTTGATAAAAAGGTGTGAGAACCGTAGAGGTGGCCACGATTTCTATTAAACCGTCGGTTTTGTCCACAGCCAAAAATATTAATCGAAACCGTACGGCCCAAAATAGCCCCAAAACTGAAATCGAAATCGAAACCGAAACCGAAACCGTAACCGGTGGTTTGAAAACCGGTTCCCACGGTTACGGTTTGGGCTTGCCAAAAACCGACTAAAATCGGCATTTTTTTTTTTTTAATTAGACAAATCAGAAGCTGCCATGTGGCACTTTTTTTGACATTTTTTTTTTTGAAAAACCGCCTAAAACCGAAACCGATGGTTAACCGATCCGAAACCATGCCAAAAACCGACGGTTTCTTAACCAAAACCGAAACCTTAACTGTAAAACTGCCAATTAAAAACCGTGTACCAAACCGGTTTTCCTGTTACGTTTTCGGTTTTGGGTGGCCACGGAACCGGAATCGAAACCGTCAGATTCGAACCGAAACCGAACCATGGCCACCTCTAGAGAACTGAGATGGTGAGAATACGTTTTTATATATATTATTTAAATTTTTTATTTTCGATTAAATTGTATTTATAAGTAAACGTTTAAACAGTTAACGATAGATCTACTCGTGACTAGCAGTAATGCAATTCTCTTTCTTTGTTTTGGTTCGGTTCTCCTTATTTTCAAAGCTTCAAAATAATATTGATTTTGTAAAGGGCTAAGTTCGATTGGGCATGAGTGCAATTATGCCCAGCCTATTTTGATTTGGTCCTAAGGGCTAGGCTTGACACTTTATCTAAATTGTAAATCCGGCCCAGTCCGGTCCGCACAATAACCAGGCCTTGACCCTATCCGAATCTAAAATCCGATGGGCTCAAAAAATTCAGACCCGACCCGACCATTTTGACACCTCTAGGCATACCACCGGACCAACCTCATATTATCGTCATTTTGGCTTTATATATATTAAAATTATCAAGTTTGGGAATCTCATATGCTTTTTCATGTGGATCCTAACTAGAGGGGGAGATTGTTAGGTTTGTAAGCCGTAGTAGTCTAGCCCAATGAGGGCTATTAGTAACCCACATTGAAGGATATTTTTGTAATTTTATGAGGGTGTTAGGAGGATATTTTGGTAATCTTACGAGGGCGTTAGTAACCCAACCCTAAAGAGAGCTTATTTTGACAATCCATTTTTTTCTTTTTACACTTTTTTTTTTTTATAAATGCACTCCATTCTTAAAATTTAATTTTTTTTTTTTTTTTCCTAAATACACTTCATTTTGTTCCAAACTTATCCTTTTTATCTTTTGGCACTTCTATTCTAAAGACACTCCATTTTTAAAAAATATATTTCTAAAGACACTCTATTTTATTTTAATAAAAGTTAGGACGAACCATTGTAGCCTTTGGATCCATCCGAGGAGTAATCTTTTTTGAATTAAATTATTAAAAAAAGAAAATATCTCTCCTAAATCATTAGATTAAATATTATATATTAAACACTCTCCCATAAATTTTTAATTACCATATTAAACTCTCTCTGCTCTAATAGTTAAGGAAAAAAAACTTACAAATAAGCTTGATTTTTATGAACCGTATATATGTATATATATTAAAAATAAAATAAAAAAATAAAAAAAGCAAAATATGAAAATTTTTTTGTTTACTTTTGTAGGTATGTGATTGCCTAAAGAACTTTAATTCTTTCATTTTAGAAATTCTAAGTTTAATCGAATCTAGTTGCAATAAATCAAATTTTCATATATCTATTATTATTTTTATTTTTTTGAAAAGCAGGTTACTTGTATTGACTTTTTAATATATATTTTACTTTAGTTAAAAACCAAAATATTCATAAGTTTTTTTTTCCTTTAACTATTAATTAGAGATTGATTGAAAAAGTATGGAGATAAGATATATATATATATATATATTATTGAAAAATGTGGAGAGAGAGAGAGAGAGAGAGAGAGTAATTAGGACAGAGTGTTTAATATGGCAATAACAGGTTTAGGAGAGAGAGTTTAATAGAGATTTTTTTTTTAATTTAATTAGTTTGGAGTTTTTTTTTTTTTTTTTTTTTTTTTTTTTTTTTTTTTTGTCTTGTTTAGTAATTTTAATTCAGGTTAAAATTGTCATTATGTCTTGTTTAGTAATTTTAATTCAGGTTAAAATTGTCATTAATAAAAATAAAATAAAATTATAGTATAATTAGATAATTTGTGGATTGTAAGGAGAAGCTCTCAACCTATGTAAATAAATCCTACTTAATGACAACAATACCATTTCTTTATTGTTATTATATTGTATTTGTGCAACTATACCTACCTACATCTATTTTATTGTCTAATCAACTTTATTAATATTTAAAAAATTGTTATTTTATTTTTGTCTTTCAAAAAATGATAATTTCTAACTCTTAATTAAATACATAAATTATATGTTAGGTTTTGAGCTTATTATTATTATTATTATTATTATTATTATTATCATTATTATTATATTTTTACAAATAGTAGATTAAAATTAGGGGTGTGTAAGATCCGATCCAATCCAATCCAATACGATCCATTAGATTGGATCGGATCTTGGATTTCCGTTTGGAAATCCGCCGAATCCACCAATCAACCTAAAATATTAAGCCTTATTTTTATATTGGACAATTTATTTTATTCACTACTTTCTAATGTAAATGCCCAACCCAAGTACAGTTTGATTCTCTGAATATCTATAAAGGCCCAACCCAAATACAATTTCTAATGTTACTATTTTGGGTTTTCTTTCTCAATTTTTCTACAGCCAACAATCCATCATCTTCTTTTCTTCTATTATTCTTCATCAACATCACGGCTTGGAGCTGATGTTTAATGCTTATAAACTTTTTGAATTATAGAAAGTTTACAAGCTATGTATATTAAGAACAACTTTATATTAATTTGATCCATTATATCATATTAGATCGGATCGGATCGGATTGTAGTATTTTACAATCGGATCGGATCGGATTAAATAGTAATTGGATCGGATCCCGTTATAAAATTGGATCAGATTGGATTGCAATTTCTTCGATCCAATCGGATCGGATCAGATCTTGGATCATGGTAAATCCATTGGATTTGATCCACCGCATACCCTTAATTATAAATAAATAAATAAATAAATAAATAAAAAAGGAAGACAATTGACTTCGCTGGCAGTAATCCGTTGGACCGAGCTATGACTCCGTTGCTGCGACCTGCACACATTGTCTTATTATTTGAGAAAAATTAATATGATTAATTTATCCATTTATCCATTTCGATTTCATTTTCTAGTTTCGGTTGCTCCCTTTTTATAATTTATTTATTTATTTAGGTTTTAAGATTGTTTTGTATTTTAGGGATTGTATGAGAAGAGAGAAAGAAATAATAATTGTTCTGACTTTGGGGGTTTTAATTGATTGTTAATCATATTATTAATTTTATTTGCTGAGTCTGCCTTTGAGACTCTACTGGGTGCCATAACACAAAGTAGTTCAATGATGATTGTGACAGAATTTAATACCAAAGGTTCATCCGCAAACTTCAATTAACTAACTTATAATGAAGTTATTGTAATAATTCTAAAATTAGTACATTCTGTGTTGTAGTCACATTTGTATGAAAAGAAAATTAAGACCTGGAATACATCATAAAAGTTGGTTTCATAATTTTCAGATCTTCATTTCATCTGGCCTGGACATCTCCGCAAATTAGTTATAAATTTGTCTTCAAGTTTCAACCCAGCTGATAGAGTATCACCTAAGGCCAAATCCGGCATTGCAACTGGCACTGTTCCTGCAGCATTACTTTCTTCTTCATTGTCCTAATTGCATTTGTTGAGGAAGAACAAACAGCTTTCTCAATAGAGGAAGGAGACCAACTAATGCTATTTGAAGCTGCTCCGAGCTATCAAATTTGTTGACCATCCAATGGGTACCTGGGAATGTAATATGCCATGGGTTCATGCACACCCACTGTTTGACAAAAGTCCTGAGTTGTGCTGTGTGCAATTTGAGGAGGGTATGGAGGCTCCTTCAATTTGTATTTTATTTTTATTTTTATTTTATATTCCTTTTGTTTTGTTTAATTTTCTTTTTTTATTATTATTTTTTTTTTTTGATAAGGTTGTTGGGGTCGAGCCCAACATATTATTAAAGAAAAAAAGAAAGAAAACAAAAGAGAACAGAAAAAAACAAAAAAGAAAGCAGATTAACAGAACCTAAAAGAAGGTCTGCAACAAAAATCGTTGAAAATAAAAGAATTGCAAAAACTAGGAGCTGTCCACCACCATGTAGGAGAGACGATACTGGGGCTCCTGGAAGCTAAACTATCAGCAACTTGGTTACCCTCCCGATAAATATGAGTGACAGCAAAGTCCATTTGAGAGATTAAACGCAAACACCTATCCCATGCAGGGCGCCAACGCCAAGGAACCTTACGAGATCTAGAGCGAAGGATATTCACTACAAAAGTCGAATCGCTCTCCAACCATAACCGATGCCAGCCAAAAGTCCAAGCATAATCAATGGCGTGAATAGCAGCGGCTAATTCAGCCTCAAAAGCAAAGCAGACACCAAGAGGAATAGCAAAACAACCTCTAACGAAACCCCTGCAAGTGCGAAAAACCCCTGCACAACCAGCAAGACCAGGACTACCAAAAGCAGCCCCGTCCGTGTTAACCTTAAGACAGCCCGGCGGTGGAGGGCGCCAATTAACCTCTAAAATGCGAGGAGCCTTGGGAGGACGACCAGAGACATGAAGCCGTTGAAGAGTCTGAAGCTCAGCCACAGAATTCTTCATAGTGCCAGACTGAAGGGAGTCTGCCTCACGAACGAAACGCCAAATCATGGAAAGAGCATCGGCAAAAACAGGCTTGCCATCCTCAAAGGTAGCTTGATTCCGGAGGAACCACACCACCCAGAAAACCGTGATGATAGAAACCCGCCAGAGAGCTTGCATTTGAGTGCTAAAGACAACCCTCATAGCCTCTTGCCAAAGGTCCAAACAAGTACCATCCAACTTGAGCTTATGGCCAAAAGTAGAGGAAACAGCATCCCACAACCCACGAACAAAAAGACAATCAAGAAAAAGATGCCGTAAGTCTTCCTCTGCAGCACAGCAAAACCGACAACGAGAAGGAGAAATAAAGCCCCTGGCACGCAACGCAATGTCCGTAGGAATCTTACCATGAAACAAACGCCAAATGAGGACAGAGCGAGAAGGAGGAATAAAAGACGCCCAAATCTGCTTACCCCAAAAAACAGAACTCCTAACTTCAGAAAGAGAATTATAAGCAGATTTACAAGAAACAGCACCATCCAAGGAACATGTCCAAACTAACGAATCTGGGTCAGTACTGACCACCACCTTCTCAATCTCAGAAGCAACAACTGGATGAGAAGCTTTAAAAAAAGCAGGAATATCCCAACCCGTGGCATCTGAGTAAATATCACCCACAACAGAATCCAACGGAGGCTGTAACGAAGACCTATCCTCAACCAGATTAATCAACGGGTCTCCCAACCAGTTATCCGTCCAAAAACGAACCTTAGAGTGACGACCAACCAGCCACCTAGACTCAATCATCAGGGGAGTATAATGCAATTTTAGCCCTGGCCAAACAGAAGAAACAACATACCATGTTCTAGGTCTGTGATCCTGGGTGAAAAACCTAGCCCGAAGATAAGTGAATACGAAAGACTCCTCAGTTAACAACCTCCAAGTGAACTTCTTAAGCATGGCCTTGTTAAGAATACCAAGGTCTTTAACACCAATACCACCGCCATCTTTAGGTTTACAACAAGAACTCCAGGCAACTTGGACAGATTTACGACCATCGATTGAACCAGTCCAAAAAAAATTCCGAATAGCAGCATTTAAATCTTTTAAAAGAGATGAAGGCCAACGATAAACTTGAAAAGAATGCAAGAAGGAACCTGTAATCACAGAATTAATAAGACATAACCGACCTGCCATTGAAAGAGAGAAACCCTTCCACGATTCCAGTTTACTTTTAATTTTATCAGCCCATGGGATCAACCATCGACGTTTAGGCGCACCAAAGAAAAGAGGGACCCCTAGATAAGTCATAGAATCACCACCCTTGCGCATCCTAGACATGGAGAGAAAATTAGCAATTCGAGGCCCAGAGATGTTTTTGCCAAAAAATATGGAAGATTTCTCCCAATTAACCCGCTGACCCGAGAGAGAGAGCCATAGAGAGCAAAAGCATCTAAAATCACTTGTAAATTCTGAGGAGAAGCCCGGCAGAAGAGGATAACATCATCAGCATAGAGAAAATGAGAAGGGGCACGCATCCTAGCTGGAGAAGAGATAGAAGTCAAAGAGCCCGAGTCTACTAAATGTGTAAGGTATCTGCTCAAAAAATCTTCTGCCAAACAAAAAAGAAGAGGGGAGAGAGGATCACCTTGCCGCACACCACGCGAACAGGGGAAATAGCCTTGAGGGGAACCATTAATAAGCACTGAGATCCTAGCAGAATCAAAAATAGCCGCAACCCAACCAATAAAAATCTCAGAGAAGCCAAAACACCGAAGGACTTCAAAGAGAAAAGGCCAACTAATGGAACCAAAAGCCTTACGAATGTCTATTTTTAAAGCCAAGTGCCCACCGCGACTACCATTATTCAATACATTAAAACATTCAGAAGTACCGGCAATACAATCGCCGATTTGACGACCCCTAATGAAACCAAATTGATTAGGAGAGATAATGCGAGAGCAAATTTCGGCCAAGCGATCAGCAATAATCTTAGTGATAACCTTAAACAGGAAATTACCAAGAGCAATCGGACGAAACTGATCGATCAAAAGAGCATTTGGAAGCTTCGGAATAAGGACCAAGAAATTAGAATTCAAACCCGGAAAAACTCGACCAGTGTGAAAAAAATCCTGCACAGCTAAAACCACATCATGTCCCACAATTTCCCAACAATGAGAATAAAATCTGCCCGAGAAACCATCAGGACCAGGAGCACTCAGAGGATCCATGGAAAAAACCGTATGCCTCACTTCATCAAAAGAGGGAACCCTAAGAATCGAAGCATTCTCATCAACAGTAACCAGGGAAGGCACATGCTCTCTAATCAAAGAGAAATCTGAACTATCGTTGCCAGGATCCGAAAAGAGATGCTGATAAAAAGAGGAAACATGCTCACCAATTTCAGCAGGATCAGAAGAAATATTCTCACCAATTTGAATAGAGGAAAGAGGCTTATTTCCCCCTCTACGCTTCAGTAGAGAATGAAAAAATTTAGAGTTCCGATCACCCTCAGCAAGCCACCTGACTCTACTTTTCTCTTTAAGAAAAATCTCCTGTTGTTTTAGAACCCTATCCAAATCTGCAAGAGCGGCAGTCTCAAGGCGAAAAAGATCATCTGAAAAACCTTCAGAACCAATTCTGCCCTGAATAAGCATCACCTTCTCATTAGCATTAGTGACATTCAAGGCAATATCCCCAAACACCTCCCAATTCCACCTCCTCAAAGCTATTTTCAACAGCTTCAACTTCTGAACAACAATCCCAGCACCACTCCCAGTGACAGAGGAAGACCAAACCGATCTAACCAAATTAAGAAAGGAGGGATGAGAAACCCACATACCTTGAAACCTGAATGGCCGTGGACCCGGCGAAGTACCCGCAGCACAAGAAACCAACAAAGGGTGATGATCTGAATGTGATCTAGGCAAGGTAACACAGGATATCTGTGACCAAGCGGCCAGAAAAGAATGGGAGCAAACAGCTCTGTCTAATCGAGAAAGAACCATACCACGCCTACCCCGACCGATGCGAGTATAAGAAACACCTTTCGTTTCAATGTCAATAAGATCACAGACCGTTAAAGCAGCACGGAAATCATCACAGGAGATACTAGAAACAGTACCAGTAGTCTCATGAGCGCCTAAAACCGAGTTGAAATCTCCAAGCACAAGCCACGGATCATCTGAACTAGCAATGTCCATAAGAGAGTTCCAAAGAGATCTACGGGTGATGTAGTTCACGCTGGCGTAAACAAAAGAGATCCGATGGACAATCCCACAATACTTAGCAGAAACAGTAACATGTTGAGCGTGAGACAAAACAATAGTAGCATCTTGAAAAGCAGTAGACCCAAAAATCCACATACTAGGAGTACCTCTAGCATTAGAACCAATAAAGTGTAACCCCATAGAGCGCCAAAAAGTAGAAGAAATTGAATCAAAAACACACAGCGGTTCAGCAATGCAAACAAAATTCGGTTTATGACGAGAACAGAAATCTTTCAAAGTACGTTGGGTATCACTGTTTGCAATACCTCTACAGTTCCAATAGAGGACAATCATTTATGTAACAATTTATTCTTAGCAGCCCTAGTTTTGGGCGAAACAACACTAGCAACCTGTTTTTTATTCTTCTTACCTTTTTTGGCAGTAACTTCCTTCCAACCTGAATCTTCCAATTGATCTGCCCAAGAGACTCCTTCGGTGGGGTGGCTGAAGTCTGATTCGGTGCCTTCGCTATCTGTTTCAGAACTAACTTCACCCTCAAGAGTATGAAAAATTGGCTCTACCACAGGAGGATCTAACAAAGGATCCAGATGAACAATAATAGGATCTGTCATGTCATCAACATCATCTACACGCTCAGTGTGTAATGGGTCTGTGGAGTCATCTAAAAGAACAGTATTTTTCAAGGCCTCTCCTTGTCCAGTGGGAATGATCGCCCTGAGGGAACTAGAAGAGGCAACTGGGTCTAAAGCTGTCTTGTTTGGTAGAGAGGTTGCAGCCTCATCGGGTTTAGTCGCAATGGCATCAATACCTGACTTAATATTCTCCAAAACACGAGAGGTCGGAACATCTCTTGACTGATGTTTTGGTCTGTACTCTTGTCTAATTCTGGATCTTCCCCTTTCCAGATTCTTGTCTTTTGACTCAGTGGTGACATTTCCTGTAAATCGGGTCGCATGATGACAGGAGGTGGCTGAATGACCAATTGAGCAACAAATCGAGCAGAAACTTGGAACATTCTCAAAGAAAAGAGTCGGAAATAAGCAATCTTCCCCAACCTCTATCATGATAGAATCTGGTAACGGTTTAGAAAGGTCAACATCAATCAACATGCGAGCAAAGTGGCCATAATCACCCTCCAGGGTAGCTCTGTCAAACTTTAAAGGAATACCGACCCCACGTGCCATGTCTGAAAGGATTTGAGGGTGCCAAAACTCCCAAGGCAAATCATAAAACCGCACCCAAATTTGAGCATTCGTCGTGCGCTGTGTGTTGGGATTAAAGTTCTGAGTCCATGGTTGAAGCCTTAGAATTCCAGGCTTCAAATGAAGTGATCCGATGCCCCAAACTTGTGCTTTATCTTCCTCGGAATTCAAAAGTATCTGGAAGAATCCCCGTCCAAGAGAAATGAGGCGCCATTGAGAGTTCAATTTCCAAATAGATTGAAGTTTTTCTTTGAGAGCCAATATCTTCCATGGTTCCTCTCCCTTTGACAAGACAACTCGACCGATAAGAGAGTAACTACAGAGTTTCAACCGTTCTTCATAAGCTTTCGGGTTGACTTTGATAGCAACATAGTCACCTTTTTTCTTCGGTGCTGAAGAAATCGGAGCAATAGCGGAGGAGATTGCTTGGGCATAAGATTTCATTACTGTTTTGGGTTTTGAAAGTCCATCCATACGAGAGTCAGTTTGGATTGAAGGGGCTCTAACCTGCGGTTCAAGTTCAGGAAAAAGATCCGATAACTCCAAAGAAGCCATAGATCTAAGCAAACATGTGAGATCACACAACAATACTGATAAAATTATATTAAATTATGTGTATAATAAAGAATTATACTACACAACAATACTGTATAATAATATTGAAATCAAAGCTCCTCTCAACAAACAAAAAACGCAGAAGACCGGCGGAAGTTTGGCGGTGTGCCAAGATCGGGCGACGGTCGCGAGCTGGCCGGACGGGCGACTGAACTCCGACGGAACAGGCGCAAACGGAGCGACGGAACCGACGGAACTGCGATCGTGAGGAGCAGCGGCCTGACGAGCGACGGGAATGGGCGAAGATCGAAGGCGTGACGGACACTGGCGAAGCTCGATCGGGATCTGCAACCGGAATGGAGAGGTGAGGGAGACAATGGCGGATTCAGGCAAGAGGAATCTGGAACAGGGAAGGGAGGGGCGGCGGCGGCTGATAGGTCAAAATAATTTTTTTTTTTTTTTCTTTTAAGTTCCCGTAATACCCCTCATCTTAAAAAGGGGTGCAACTTTTTTTCCACTAATTTAAATTTTATTTTTATATTTTATTATTATAATTCAAGGGCAAATTGGGCGTTTCATAAATCAGACTTGATCAAACGAACGTCGTCTATATGGACTGTTAGTTCCAGGTGGTCTCAGTGACTCATTTGGCTGCAATTGTGCCAAAGCTTCGGGGCTGTGAGTGCAATTCTCCCAATAGGTAAACTTGTTTTTCTTAATTTTAATTCATTTAGGGGCAAACTTGTCTAAAATGGGTAAAATGCTATAAAAATAATAAAATCTTTTTAAACAGCTAAAAACAATAAATCCATAATTTTTTTACTCTTCATGAATTCACCCAAAAAAAAAAAGAAGCCCTGTGGACTTAACCAAAAGCTTTTATTTGCTTTTTATTTATTTTTCTATTCCACGTTTTTGATCAGTCACATGTCTGCATCATCAGTGAAGAAAACAACGAAAGAGAGAAAAATTAAAATGTAAAAAATCAAAGATTCCCTTTGGACAATATTTAAGAGTTTTATAATATTTCTTGCTTGTAGCTGGTGGTGTTTTGACCGGGTGTGGCTGTCTGGCTTTCTCTCTTGTTGCTTTTGCTTTGGGTTTGCCGTGGGTGGTTTGTTGTTTGTCTTTGTCCTTTGAAAAAAGCTTGTCGGGCAAGAAAAGATAGTACACGATTTTGATGTTTTTATTTTAATTAAATATAAATTTCTTTTTTGGTGTTACGTATCCATTTACTCTCAAAGTTTCCTGTATTTGTGTCTTGCAATTTTCACTGTTAAAATTAAGTCTTGCAATTCTTCTCTATGGGCAATTTACAATCAACTTCTTCTTCCAACAACACCAACATCAAATATGATGTCTTCCTCAGTTTCAGAGGTGAAGACACCCGTGATGGTTTTACTAGTCATCTTTATGCAGCTTTGCGTGGAAAAAAAATTGAAACGTTTATTGATAACCGACTCATAAGAGGGGATGACATATCACCCGCTCTTTCAAGAGCGATTGAAGAATCAAAGATTTCAATAGTTATTTTCTCCAAAGACTATGCTTCTTCCAAATGGTGCTTACGTGAACTTGTAGAGATTATGAAGCACGAGAACAAGAATAACCAAATTGTCATACCTGCTTTCTACGGCATTGAGCCATCCGATGTACGTAAACAGACCGGAAGTTTCAAGAATTCAATTGACAAGCATGGAAAAGAATTACCAGAAGAGGTGCAAACATGGAGAGAAGCTTTGACTAAAGCATCCAATAAATCTGGATGGGATTCCTCTGTAGAGAGGTAAACATAACTGTTACTTTATTTTACTCCTAATTTATAAAATTAAATTCCTAATTATGTTCAAAATAAGTAAACAAGAGTCCTCCTCTCCTCTCCTCATTTCACATTTTTTAGTGAATAGATCTAGATTCAATAAACAGAGCAAATTTTCTCTGGTGAGCACACAACTTATAGCACAAGTGCCACATCATCCACTTTTTAAATTATCAACCACAACTGGTTGTATGCACATGGCAAAAATGATGATGTGACACTTGTACAGTAAATATGCTATAAGTTGTGTGTCTACTAGAGAAAAACCGATAAACAGAGACCAATATTCATGATAATATTTGTTTTTAAATATATATAATTTTGTCAATTACTAATATACTTGTGTAAATGGACCCGCCCACTTTCTAATTATAAGAACTACTGCTAGTAATAAATTATATATGATGTGAATATAAGTTTGTGCATTATATATACTTCAGAAAAAGAAAAAAAGAAAAAAAAGGTTTGGTGCATTAGATTTCCTCTACACAATTTTTATTTGATCTTTGAGTCCTTACATATTTAAATAGAATACGATGGGGTGGGTGTGTTTGTTTGGTCCTTACATCTTTGGCTTTGGGTTTTTGTTTCTTTGGGGGTGGGTGTGTTTGTTTGGTTAGCTGTGTGATATCTAGGTTGATTTCTTGGTCCTTGTTGGTCTGAAATCAGGTTAGATTTCATTGGGTTGCTGTCAGGGGGTTTGTTCTGCCTCTGTTGTGTCGGCAGTTCTGGGGGCTGGTGCTTCAGGTCTGTTGGTTTGCGGTGGTTGTTCTCTGTGGGTTGTTCTGTGTGGGCTGGCTGGTTGTGGCCTGTGCTGCCCGCTTCTTCTGTGTGTTGTGTGGTGCCTCTTGGCTCCTTTTTTGTTTGTTTCGCTGTTTCAAAAAAAAAAATAGAGATTGATGCTGGTAGGTTTGTATTTCAAATTCCAGTTATCAATAGGACTCCTTGGGTTGTGATGATTTCTGCTTATTATTGAGGTATTGTCGTTTGGCAGAACTGACGCAGAGCTTGTTAGCAAAATCGTAAATGATATTTGGGAGAGATTGATGAGTCAATATATATCGCCTGGTTTTGGAGGCCTAATTGGACTTGAACGAATTAACCAGATTATATCATTATTATGTCTTCATGATAGGACAAATGTTCTAATTATCGGGATTTTGGGGATGGGTGGTATCGGTAAAACAACTCTTGCTGATGCCATTTTTAATAACAATTCAAATCATTTTCAAGGTGTTTGTTTTGTTCAAAATGTTAGGGAAAGATTACAAAACTCGGGAGGATTAGCTGCTCTGCAAAAGGAAATTCTTTCTAAGGTGTTAAAGGATAAAAACTTAGAATTAGACGGTCCAACTATTCCCCCAAAAATCAAGGAAAGGCTCAATCGCACAAGGGTTTTCATTGTTCTCGACGATGTGGATGATTTTTCACAAATGGAAAATTTAGTTAAAGGTGTTGATGGATTGGGAAAAGGAAGTAGAATCCTAATAACTTCAAGAGATAGACAAGTACTTCGGAATTGTTGTGTGAATAATGATAACATATATAAGGTTGAGGGATTTAACCCTCATGAAGCCCTTCAACTCTTCTGTAGTTATGCTTTCAAAGATAGCCATCCCACTGATGATTTTACGGTACTCTCAGAAGAGTTTGTAAATTATGCAAAAGGTAATCCATTAGCTCTTAAAGTGTTGGGTTCATCATTATACCAAAAGAGCAAACAAGAGTGGGAAAGTGCAGTAAACACATTACATACAAATTTGGATCGTAAAATTTCTGACGTGTTAAAAATTAGTTTTGATGGATTGGATTATAGAGAGAAGAATATTTTTCTTGACATTGCATGTTTTTTAAAGGGAGAAAATCGAGAGCATGTAGCAAAAATACTAGATGATTGTGACTACTTGCTAAGTAGTCTCATTGGCAAGTCACTAATAACAATATCAGGGGGTAATTCAATACAAATGCATGATTTGATACAAGAAATGGGGAGGAAAATTGTCCATAATGAATCTCCAGACGAGCTAGGCAAACGCAGCAGGCTATGGAGACAAGAGGATGTTCTTGACACACTAAAGCATGATGATGTAAGTCTCTAATCAATTGATGAATCTGTAGAATACTATACTTGCTACAAATTAGTTTAATAAAACTTTTCAGTGTAAGATGAAGAAGTGTTGCTCTTAACAGGATCAACATGCAAAGATTGTCTATGAATATTTTAGAATATATATATTTGTTTATTTTATGATATAACTCATACTTTGCTTATGGTTGTTAGGGGACTAATGCAGTTCAAGGGATAATCCTAGATATGTCCAAGATAAAGGATATGTGTTTGAGCCCTCAAGCTTTCAAGAAAATGTACAATCTTAGATTACTTAAATTCTCCGATCCTACTTGGATTGTAGAGCAATTTATGGATTATCCAGACTCTCACTCACCATATCACTCTAAAGTGTATTTAGGGGAAGGTCTAAGTGATCTTTCTGGCAAGCTGAGGTCTTTTATTTGGCTTGGATATCCTTTACCTGCGCTGCCATCAAATTTTAATCCAGATAACCTTGTTGAACTTGATCTGAGACGTAGCAACGTTGAAAGACTTTGGGAAGACACTACGGTATTATTTTAACATTTTAAGTTTATGTTTTACTCTTTGTATATATTTATTTTGTATAGTTCACGAAAACTTAATTATTTATTGTAATCATTTTACTTTATTTTTTGTTACACAGCATGCCCCAAAACTAAAATGGCTTGTTCTCAGTTACTGTACATGTCTTACTAAGATCCCAGACCTCTCAGAATCCCCATTGATTGAGATGATAGATATCCGTTACTGCAGCAGCTTGCTTGGCTTTCCCCCGCTTGCTCAACATGGCAACAACCTCTGTGATTTGTTTTTGCAGGGTTGCAAAAGTCTTAGGAGCTTTCCTAGTGATATTCATTTTGAATCTCTTTCGTTTTTTGTTCTCCGTGGCTGCAATAACATCACAAAGTTTCCAGAAATTTCTGGGAATATAACACGTTTGGATTTGAGTTGGACTGCAATAGATGAAGTTCCACCATCAATTCAGTGTCTAACCAAGCTTCAAAGTTTGATTCTGTCACAATGCACAAGGCTCCAGCATATTACGACCAGTATTTGGAAATTGAAATCTCTTTGCTATCTAAATCTTGAGAATTGCTCCAGACTTGAGAGTTTTCCAGAAATCTTGGATACAATGGAATGTTTGAAAACACTTATATTAAGTGGAACAGCAATTAAGGAGCTTCCGGAGAACTTGAAAAATCTTGAACAGCTTTCTTGTCGTGGATGTAGGGGTTTGAGATTTACTCACGCATCGGGTTTACCGTGTTCTTTAAGAATCTTATGTTTAAGTGATTGCAATCTAAAAGAAATCCCGGAAGATATTTGCCGTTTATCCTCCTTGTCACATTTAGACCTAAGTGAAAACCATTTTGAGAGTCTACCAAAAAGCGTGAAGCAACTTTGTGATTTGGAAGATCTCAACTTGAACAATTGCAAAATGCTTCAATCACTAACAGAGCTTCCATCAAGTCTTATACATTTAAACACAAGTGATTGCGAGCAGCTCCGATCAATAGCAGATGCATCTGAATTTGCAGAAATAATCAGAAATAAGTTTTCTGAGTTCATATTTACTAACTGCCTGAACCTTGAGGCAGCAGTCGGTAACATGTTGGCACTACTTATAACATACCTTAACAAGGTAATTGCTCTCTCTCTCTCTCTCTCTCTCTCTCTCTCTCTCTCTCATTAAAAATAATTATGATTTCCATGTTATAGGAAAGTGGCCGTTATAGATTTTGTTACCCGGGAAGTGAAGTTCCAGGGTGGTTCACTTATAGAACTGAAGGATCTTCGATCAAATTTGGAGTTCTTGAATTGCATGAGTTTTTCAGTGATCAGCTCGTGGGATTTGCATTATGTGTTGTTATTGCATTTGAGGAATATTGTCACGATGGTGATGGTGATGGTGATTGTGATTCTGATCAATTGGAGATCAGTTACAATTTCATAATTAATAATGAAGTTTGCGACAGGGATAGAATTGTGGTTGCTTGTAAAAACAAAATATTAATTGACTCAGATCATGTTGCATTAGGGTTTTCCCCAAGTTCATTATGGAAACTACCAAGTCTAGGTGAGTTCACAAATTGTTCATTTGAATTCGACCTTTCAAAAAAGAGTCCTAATTGCAGAGTGAAATATTGTGGGGTATGCCCAATATATGCAAATCAAGATATTGGGGAAACAAGTGGAAGGAGAAGTCATACATCTAATGATCATCATGAGGAGGAAATGGAACCACATTCTAAGAGATTAAAACCTTGATCCTTCTCTTTCTCTTTGACCGTATTTTTCATTCTAAAATTCGGTTATTGTTCTACAATTGTTGGACTTGGACTTTCTCATCTTTCAGGTAAGTCATTCAACCAACTTCATTTCAATATTCAAAATTTAGTATTGAAATAGAATTTTGCTGTTATTATTAGTACTAAAACATATTCAATCATACATGTTAATTTAATTGATTAATGACTAATAGCTTCTTTGTAATTGCCTGTTTTATTGGCAATAAAGATAATTTTGTGATCCTGATGCAATGCCCAAATTCTGTCTTTCAGCTGCTAATTAGCACTAATGGTTGGTGTTCACAAATATGCATAAAGTTGTGAGATGGGTCAGCATTCAAATCTTTAATTTCTCTGTCTTTTATGTGAACAAAAGAATGCATATATGAGTACTGCTATAAATTATAAGTTGTAAATCATGAAATAACTGAGTTCATGGATCACTACAATTTTGCCCAAAGCAGCATTGCCATTTAGAGAGTAAATGTGTTTGTATTTTGTATTTTATATTAATTTGTGGACTGAATTTAGTTGTCATTTATATATATATATATATATATATATATATATATATATATACTCTCATTTGCATTGATATATTATCGTTTCCTGTCATAAAAATAAATAAATAAAATAAAATAAAAAAGTAAATAAAGCTTTTTAAGAAAGCAGCTACAAATCAAATTATTTCTGCTGAATATGATTTTGTTTACTAATTATAAGTTGTAGCTGTTTCTCTGTTTACTTTTTTTGTTTTGTTTTTCATAATATGAAAAAATTAATGTTGTGATTGAATGGAATGGAACTTCTGATAATTATTTTAATTTACCTGTAACTAAAATAACTCATTGGTTTAATATTTAAGAAACATGAATTAATTAGCTGTGAATATGTTATTAAATTTTTAACATTTTGTTGTCTTTGAGGTATTTTTATAGATGATGAGTGGTATCTCACAAAGGAGATGATGCGTATGCAATGATGATATCCTCAAGAGGCATCGTAAGTTCTGACTATATACATAATTTCTGGAATTAAAGTATTGACACTTTTCTATTGATTTTCTTACCAATGCATATACATTTGACACTCCTTCCTTTAATCGAGGAACATTATGAGATATTTGAATATATTTTTGCAGTACTTAGCTTATGCTTTATTTATCGAAGCTATACATGGTTAAAGGTTCATAATATTTCGAATTTTTACTGACTTGTTTAATTTACACAGCATGTACATTGCCTAATATGTGCATTTATTCTTTTTTTAACAGATTGTATTGTTTGCGGATGAATCAGAAGAAAATCCTCCCCAGTCCCAAGTAATTAGTCATGTAAGTGGTGTTATATTATTTGATGTCTCTGTTAAAAACTCTGTTTCTAAGTAATGAGTAGGGTCATGTAAGTAGTCCAATGTTACCCAACTCTCATGTTTTTGACATAATCTAATGTTCGGGGATTTGCATATGAGAAGACCTCCGTTAAAATGATTGTTTTGGTTAAGTGTAAATCTTGTTTACATAAAATTAAAATTAAACTAGAGTTCTTGACAGTAGCTCCCACTTAATTCAAAAAAATTCCTATTAATGTAGTAGGTGAAAAAAAATTAATTATATAATATGGACATATGGTAGCCCATTTATTTGGAAGCTTATTAGTTGTATATAACCAACCAAATACATGAAATTCTTTAATTTGTTTAGGTGAAACCTGTAATTTATAGATTTTTCTTTAACGAATGTCAAGATTTGGAAAGAAAATAGTTTAGGTGACTTGCATTACCATTTTGACAATCTTTTTCATACAAGTTTGTCAACACCATTGACTAATAGCATATATAAATAAGGTTCTGAAAATCAAATAATGTCTCATTGAGTCTTGGTCATATAAACTTATATAGTTATACGGAACAAGTTTTTATTGAATGAATGTAAACTGTTTTTGAACATTCATAAAGTAAGTGTGGTAGGGGGTTTGAGTATCATCATGTGCATTTTACAAGTATATGTGTAGAGTTTTCTCCATGATATTACGAGAGTAAATATTGAAACGAATGTAATTGTTGATATCGACAGGTCTCGATAAACCCCGGACTAATTCGTATTAGATTTGTTTTTTAATTTTTTTAATTTTTTTCAATTCAGTAGTGGTAACAACCGACTTTGAATTGAATCTTCCACACGTGACTTTGCACTTTATATAACGTATAATAATACTTTGCAAAGTCATTTCACTTTAATTTCCTCTATAAATTTACATTACTCATGAGCTTTCAAAATCATTAAAAGCTAGCTAACTTCGCTTGTTTGATCTCCATGGAAGAGTTTAGTAAAGTTATGTTTCTGATCATGATCAGCCTGGCAGCCATTTCAGGAGCGCAAAGCTTCAACGTAGATGGTTGGGCCAATACCAGGCTTGAAGCTAAAAAACAAACAGTGATCAACCTCCAATTCTACTTCCATGACAAACTTAGTGGCAAGAACCCTAGTGTAGTCAGGGTGGCTCAAGCCTCCGATATGACCGACAAATCCCCGACCCTTTTCGGGATGGTGATGATGGCGGACGATCCACTGACCGAAACCCCGGATCCCAAATCGAAGCTTGTGGGCTGAGCACAGGGGCTTTATGGGTCAGCTAGTCAGGCTGAACTAGGTCTGATCATGGTCTTCAACTTTGGCTTCACTGAAGGTATGTACAAAGGTAGCTCCATAAGCATCCTTGGCTTGAATTCGGCGATGAATCCAGTCCGGGAGATGGCAATCGTAGGTGGAACCGGCATTTTCCGGCTGGGACGGGGATATGCAATAGCTCAGACACATTGGTTTGATCCTGCCTCTGGTAATGCTATAGTTGGGTACAATGTTACAATTGTTCACTAGGACATACATGAACATGACAGAGCTTGATCAAATCCAGTCATTTCTAGTCATGTTAGTTTACCAAAAACATTTGTCTTTTTTTTTTTTTTTTTTAGTTTGGTTGGATTTAAATAAGATTGTTGTTGTTTAAGTACACTACAATTTTTATACACTGGTTTCCTGTTGTATATAATAAAACTATAAAGAATTAAAGAATAAACAATTCAAAAGATAATGGCAGACACTCAATTGTCAAAATCATTTGCATCTTGCATTAAGAAGATAGCTGATGGCAGTTTCTAATTATTAAGAACTTACAAAGAGAAAACTAAACTTGAGACTTGAGAGGCAGACAAAACAATGCACATGGATTGTTTTTACAATTTCCTGTCACTAGCAATCTATTCCAGAACAGGCAGTGGATATGTGTTGGGTAATAACATACGGGGCTTGCCACCTTTCCTTGCCGTGTAGTAGGATAGAGAACAAGAAAAGTTTCCATGGAATGGTAATACCACGTCATCCATACGTTCGCATAATATAACCTGTCAATTATAATTTAAATTTAAAACATCTTCCTTGATTCTCTGGATCACCATCATAATTGGTATGTATCTTTAGGGAAAAAAAAAAACATACATGACAGGATTCTACTGACGAACATACAAATAACATGAAGTGAAAAACCAACACTATGGATCCTAATCATAGAAATATCAACGTTAGGAATCCTTAACAGTCTACATGCCAATCTTGTTTAGGTGCATGAGTATTCTTTCCAACCAAAAGAAATAATCCGGTACTCCATTCAATATAGAATTTTTGACCCAAATCACTTCTCTGACCAAAAGGGTTTCGGTTTCATCACCCCAGATGATGGAGGTGAGGACGTCTTCATCCACCAGTCCTCCATCAGATCCATGGTTTCAGGAGCCTCGGAGAAGGCGAGGAGGTCGAGTTCGTCATTGAATCTGATGGGTCTCGCACCAATGCTGCCTATGTGACTGGACCCAACGGAAACCCTGTTCAGGGAACCAGCAGCGGAGGAGGCGGTGGTGGTGGTGGAAGAGGTGGAGGCAGCCGTGGTGGTGGAGGATATGGCGGTGGTGGTGGGGGTTATGTAGGAAGCGGTGGTGCTGGCGGCGACGGTTGTAACAATTGTGGCCAGAGTGGACACATGGCTAGGGATTGTCCTCAGGGAGGCAGCGGTGGTGGTGGTGGATATTATGGTGGAAGTGGTGGTGGAGGCTATGGCGGTGGTGGCGGAGATGGCAACTGCCACAATTGTGGTGGATCTGGACATTTCGCTAGGGAGTGTCCAAACGCCAGCGGCCGTTATGAAACAACTGTAAAAATGTCACTTTGACATAAAAAAATACCCTCTAGCTTCCTCCATAGTTTTATTTTATGCTGCTTTTGCTTTTGCACCTTTTTTTTGTTTATTTTTTTTTTGTTTGTCTGAGTCATTATGGACTGAATCTGAGATGGGGTTTTTTTAGCTTATTTTTTTAACAATGCATATACATTTGACACCCCTTCCTTCAATCGAGGAACATTATGAGATATTTGAATATATTTATGCAGTACTTAGCTTATGCTTTATTTATCGAAGCTATACATGGTTAAAGGTACTTCATAGTGTTTCGAATCTTTACTAACTTGTTTAATTTACAATGTGAGACATTGCATAATATGTGCATTTATTCTTTTTTGGATAGATTGCATTGTTTGATTCAGAAGAAAATCCTCTGTTTAATTAGTCATGTAAGGAGTGTTTTATTATTTGATGTCTCTGTTAAAAACTTTGTTTCTGAGTAATGAGTCCAATGTTTCTAAACTAGTTGATATATCCCAATAAGTGGAAATGGTGGGAAATGTCACTCTTTTGGACTCATTTGGTGACTTTGTCAGTACTTTAATAAGTTAAGTTTAAAAGGCACCAATTATGGTGAACTACCAAAATTGCCCTTAGTTCTTCATTTATGTTATTCTGTTTATACTTTTCTCTCTCCACACTTCAAAAAAAACGAGACTTTCTCTCTCCACAGCGACTCTGTTTGTTTATCGAAATAAAAATTCAAGGTTGGATCGACTTTCTTCTTCAACTTATAAAACGTTTGGACGTACAAGAAGGTAATATTTCTGGCAAATACTTCTGTTAATTTGTTCACATTTTCATTTGTTTATATAGAAAACTGTAATATCTTTTGTTGGATCTCCGAGACTTTTGTTGCCTTGACCGAGCCTTTTATTGCCTTGACCGAGCCTTTTCTTGCCTTCATCGAGCCTTTTCCACTTTTTGAAATGAATAAGTATGGAGCCTTTTGTACAAATTTCCGAGCCTTTTAATGCCTTGACCGAGCCTTTTCCGAGCCTTTTCTTGCCTTCATCGAGCCTTTTCCACTTTTTGAAATGAATAAGTATGGAGCCTTTTGTACAAATTTCCGAGCCTTTTCTTGCCTTGACCGAGCCTTTTCCGAGCCTTTTCTTGCCTTCATCGAGCCTTTTCCTTTTTTTGAAATGAATAAGTATGGAGCCTTGTCTATAAATTTCCGAGCCTTTTCTTGCCTTGACCGAGCCTTTTCCGAGCCTTTTCTTGCCTTCATCGAGCCTTTTCCTTTTTTTGAAATGAATAAGTATGGAGCCTTGTCTATAAATTTCCGAGCCTTTTCTTGCCTTGACCGAGCCTTTTCCGAGCCTTTTTTGGCCTTGACCGAGCCTTTTCCGAGCCTTTTTTGGCCTTGACCGAGCCTTTTAGAGAAATGTTCGAGACTTTTGAAGTCTTCTCTGAGCCTTTTCAATATCCTCACCCGAGCCTTTGTAAATATAAGATGTGTAAATATTTTTTAGTCCTGTTCTTTTATTAATTGTTAGTGATGAATAATTTGACAGCATCATGAATCGGGTTAGGATTGTAATATTTTACAACGGTCGATGGGAGCGGTTTGCTGACGGAAGTCAGAGGTTTATTGGATCCGATAACCGGGGAATGTATGTGTCAAAGAATATGACTTACGAAGAATTGTTGGCGATCGTGCATACCATTGTGAAATACGATGAAAACAAATTCACTGTTGATTTGTCATCAGTATCAATCGTTCCTGGCAGTACATGTCGCACATTTATAAGGAATGATGACGATGTCCAGTTTATGCTGGGGGAAGATCGAGTGATCCCTCAAGTATGTGTCAGTGTAACTGAGAAGACAGTTGGAGATATGATAGGGAATGATATTCCTCGTCCTGAAAATACCCAACAGTTTGGATCCTTTAGCGGTAGCAACCAAGGGTTCACCCAAAGGAGTGCCACCGAAGGTGGGGAAAACATGTGCAGTGTCCCACCGGTAACGGTCAATCATACAGATCTAGTTGAACCTCAAATTGTTGATGTGTTTGGGTGTCGAATTGAGCAGTACAATGAGCAGTACAATGAGCAGTACAATCACCCGAACCATGACGTGGATAATGATGCAAATAATGAACAGGTTGATGATATGCAAAATGGCAATGAAGAGCCTGAACAAATTCAAACACATGGTAGACGTGTACAAGGAATTAGTTGCACTGCACCAGATATGGCTGGGACTTCCGAGGTCCGGTATAACGTAACAGCATCTGATTCTGATAATGTGACAACATGGGTTATTCCCGGAGCAGATGCATACTCGTTTGGTACTGGTACAAGCAGCACCTTCGCAGCGCAAGAACCTAGAACCATGATTTATAAAGGTCAATTTTTTCCGAGTAAAAAGGATTTGAAAAGGCTAGTTAGCCATTTTTCAATGCGGCAGAACTTTGAATGGAAGGTGAAAAGGTCGAATAAAACAACTTTACATCTGGTCTGCATCATTGACGAATGTACGTGGAAATTAAGAGCGGTGAGGAGAGATGAAGGGACTTACTTTCAAGTCAGAAGTTTTGTCAACGAACACAGTTGTCCGTTGGAGCAGATTCACCGTCGGCATCGACAAGCTAGTGCAGTCACAATCGGAGAAGTCGTTGCCCCTAGACTTCAGCAACATGATGGACGTCTCATGCGTCCCAAGGACATAATTGCGAATATGAAAACAATATATGGCATCCAAATCATGTACAGTAAAGCACATGATGCCCTGCAATATGCATTGTCATTGAGCTATGGAACGCATGAAGAAACTTTCCAACTGCTGCCATCTTTTGCATACATTCTCGAACAGCAAAATCCTGGCACAATCACGGACTTACAATGCGCAGACGATGGTAAATTCCTTTACTTTTTCATGTCGTTATGGTCCTCAATTAGAGGTTTTCGGAGGTGTATGCGTCCTGTGATTGCAGTTGATGGTACACATTTGAAGGGAAGATTCGGGGGTACAATGTTTGTTGCAACTGCACAAGATGGAAACGAACAGGTGTATCCAATTGCTTTTGGGTACGGTGACTCAGAAAACAACGATTCATGGGAGTGGTTTTTGGAATGCTTGAGGGGGGCCCTTGGTCATATAGATGTTATGGTCCTCAATGACCACAAATGTTGCAGAGTGCATAAACTCATGCTTAAAATTCGCACGGCAACTGCCACTAATGACACTGGCAGAGTTCATTAGGAATATGCTACAGAAGTGGTTTCACGATCGTCATACAGCTGCACAGTCCATGCGTCATCGATTGACCGACGCAGCACATGGGGTAATCCAGAAACGGGTCGACAAATGCAATTATATGACCGTAAATGCAGTTGACTGGAACATATTCTCCGTCAAACACAAGGGAAAACAGTGGACGGTTAACTTAGCCCGAAAGACTTGCACGTGCAACAAATTCCAAATGGACTTTTTACCTTGTTCACACGCACTCGCAGCGGCAAGGTACATGACAAGTTACATTTAACGCTTTTCTATAACCAAACGTGAGTCTCACTGTATTCATTGTTGCAGGGAGCGAAACTTGGATTTCACATCTCTGTGTGCAGACTACTACAAGAGGGAGACACTTATTGATGCATACTCGGTTCCTATTATGCCTGTTGGCCATCCTTCTTCATGGGTGGTTCCATCCGATATCGCAGCGCGGGTGGTTTTAAATCCAAAGACGAAGAGACAATCAGGTCGCCCCATGGAGGGACGACACGTATCGTCTTCAGAGAGGACAACCACACAGTCGTGTAGAAGATGTGGACAACCAGGACATAATAGCAGGCGGTGTTCGAATCCGCCTATGGTTAATGAAGGTCCCAGGACAATTGTCCCCGATGATTACCGTCGCAAGTGTAGCATCTGTCACACAATAGGACACAACAAACAAACATGCCCTCAGAAGGACACGCCAGTGGAATGAATGGAGCCGTATAAGAGGAAGACGATCAAACATAACAAGGCAGTACAAGAGGAAGATGAATTGCCACCAGAAAAGCTTGTGATTGAGAAACATGTCTCCAACATGATGTCTTCCAACATCGTTCAGATTTTGGGAAACATGATCGATACAATTGTTTTATGAGACCCTTGGTTCTTATGCTTTTATGTATAAGTAATATGATTGGTTTTATGTTGGAGAAAAGCTTGCGATTGCTAATGTGTTCCAACATCGTTTAGACTTGTCGAACCATGCTTGATACAATTGTTTTATGAGACCCTTGGTTCTTATGCTTTTATGTATAAGTAATATGATTGAATTTATGTTGGAGAAAAGCTTGCGATTGCTAATGTGTTCCAACATCGTTTAGACTTGTCGAACCATGCTCGATACAATTGTTTTATGAGACCCTTGGTTCTTATGCTTTTATGTATAAGTAATATGATTGATTTTTTGCCACCAGAAAAGCTTGCGATTGCTAATGTGTTCCAACATCGTTTAGACTTGTCGAACCATGCTCGATACAATTGTGTTATGGTTTTATGTTGAATACTTTTTTATTTTTATTTTTTTTTTCTGAAATTGATTTGGATTTAGTTGTTTGTGTTGTGTAATGTCATACTGGATCCTTTGTTAATTGCAAACACTTAAAAAGAAAAAAAATTTCATTACTGAAATGTTATGTACATAAACTAAATCACTATCTCGAATACCAGTCCTTCGAGTTGCAAAAAACCTCCACAGCCATCTTCTCTCGAATGGTGGTCATATCAGTTTCCGACCAGTCAAAAGTATCCCTGTTCGCTGCCAGATACTCTGTCACTTTTAAAGTATGAGCACCACAGTTACCCCTACAATTCACCACATGAACAACCGTTAGAATGGAATTATATGAAAACGGATTTGGATAAAATAAGATCTTGAAACAGTCATACCCTGTGTCTTGTTGTGGCACACGGTCTGCAGACACATAATAAAAAGTGAATGCCCTAGTACTCTTTGAGTATGTCTGATCGCCCCTCCGTCTGCGATTGTGAAAGTTCACCGCATGCAGCATCGAGGGTACAAAATACCGTAAGCACGCGAGCTGCATTTTCCTGTGGCTGAATGGCACCTCCCGTCTGTACGAGTCAAAAAGGTAGATGTTCCCTGCTGTGAGGTCGATGCTGGCCAGGGCCCAATGCGTACGACCAAGGTTGCACGGAATCAGAACCTGCAGGTGTTTCAACAATGTGCGATCAGTGTGACATTTATTTTTCATAACTTTAATGGAAAACATGTAAAATAAACACTTACGGAGTCAACATTGTGCCATGGAAAGTTTCCTAGCGGGAGCTGCCCACGTACCACCGTAAGGTCTTCTTCGGACCACTTCTGCTTCTGTGAAGACCAACCTGTACGGGGTCTATCAGACCCACTTCCCATCTTCCTGTCCCAGTAGTTACATAACCAAGACTGTACAAAAACGTTAGGTTATAGATGTATGAAACACATCAATGCACAAGCAAATACCGTACAATTTAAACACTTACATAAAACTGTGAATCCAGTATGTTGATCCTCGAACCGTAGACAGTGGGAAATGCTCGCTGACGCTTCCGCAGAATCTTCAAGTACGCGTCCATGTGCTGAAAGTTTGAACATTTTCATTTGTTAGGATTGTACAATTCTTGTAACAACATATACATATATTACAGTTATGGTCCTCACCGTATCCTCCAACTCCATAAAGTTGCTTTGAAACCGATGGAACCAAAGGACATCGACTGGCAAGTGTAGATCCACATCACGCCTGCATAATTGTTGAAGAAGTTAGATAACCAAGTCAAGTCAGTTTTACTGCTGTTTCAAAAAAAAAATGCAGAGATTGTAATATCTACGATTATACTTACAATTCCCCAGTCGAGTTCCTCTTGTACGCTTGGTACGCCGCTAGGTGATCAGGATCTATCAGTTCGTGGGGCGCCCATACATGTGGTGGCTGTGGCATAGTCCTTGCCCTCTTCGGCCGACAGGGGTCAATGTATGGGCTCCGCTCCTGCCAACCTGGTTTGCGAACCCGATCCTGACGCTGAAGGGGTGGGGGACTCCGATCCAAACCATGGGGATCCACCGAATGTCTGCTCTGGATAGAAGGACTCCGTCCCCGTTTGCTGCCAGCATGGGTGCTCTGTGTGGAGGAACTCCGTCCTCGTCGATCGCCTGCAGGTGTGCTCTGTATGGAGGAACTCTGTCCTCGTGGATCGGCTACAGGGGTGCTCTGTATGGAGGGACTCTGTCCTCGTGGATCCCCTGCAGGGGTGCTATGTATAGAAGGACTCTGTCCTTGTGGATCGCCTGCAAGCCCCGTGGAATGAATGGAGGGATGCGCTGCAATAGGATCATCTAGAGGGGTGCGCAAGTCCTGGGGAGGAAGAACAGGGTCTGGTAATACCGTATGCGGTACCTGCTCTGTCTCCATATGTGCTGTCCCAAGCCCCTGCTGATCAGACACTGGCTGCGTACTAGGGTGCAGCTGATGCCCACTCTGTAAGTCTGCTCCGTCCTGATGACTACCAGTCCAGTCTCTGTCACTGAAGTGTTGGTCTTGGTCATCAATCGACGGGTCATCAACTGGTGGGTCATCGGACCGTCTGCCTTCAGTACGTGTCTGCGCCGTCGAACCCTGAAGACCCCGAATCAAATCCAGCAACTCCTGATGCTGTTGATCTCTCTTTTTTTCATTCCTTTGCACTTCGTCCCGTAACTCTCGAAACGCATCCAGCAGTTCAGTATACCTACGGTCCTGAAATGAAAAAAATAAACACGTTGTGAGTACTAAAAGTTTCCAATTGCTTTTAAATTCAATACTGCGGTGCAACTACTTTTACGTACCTCTGGATGCCCTCCGACGCCTCGTCGTGAGTGACCTTCAGGTCGAGGCTCTGTGGGGAACACAAATCGAACCCGCCTATGCCTCACGGGACTCCTACTGCGACCCTCCACATCAGAACCATCTGTATCACTGGGTCCCGACTGCGGATACTCAGTATCACTGGGTCTCGAATACGGACCCTCAGTATCATTGGGTTCGGCAGTCGTACGGTGTTCGGCATCCGCATCATACAGACTGCCTCCCTCCTCAATGCCCTCATAGTACCGTTCAGCCAGCTCTACCGGTGTCGGCACCAATTTCACCCTCGCAAACATCTGAAATCAATGTTAGACCATTTGTAATCGCATACATACTATTAACTAGTAACGTTAATATAACAGATACTTACCCGTTCAATGAAAATGGAATCCAACTTATCCCCCCTCGGTCGCCGACTTAAATCCCATTTTAGAATACGGGGGGATAGCTCGATTTCCCTGCGGGTCCCACAATCTTCGATGGCAAGATCGGGGATAACCTCAAAAGCAAATATCTGCGTAATAGATAAGTACAATAATAATCAAACACATCAATCATATGAAAATAAAAAATACAATTAAAGTATGGAATCAAATTCTAAATTCTTACCAATAGTGCGTAAGTACAACCATATATGTTGTACGTCTCCACCTTGTGCACTTCAATGCCCTTTTCTCGCTGTCTTTTTTCGAACCGTTCCCGACGACCATCCAATGCATGCTTGAACCCAGAAATAGATCGCCTATACACATGCGCACCCCACGGGAATGCATCAAAAGCGTCCAAGTTCTCGATCAGGCGAAACTGCCATAACGGGACTTTCTCTCTCTCGTCCAAACCCATAAGTATCCAGTTAAGCATATACAGTAAGCATAGCTTAACCGCATCGTACTGCTCAGCAAAACCACCGGTCCGTACAACGGCTCTCAGCTCTCCAAACTCGACCTCATCTCGACCCTCAAAGTACCGCTGGTGTATGCCATTCGGTACCACATCATAGGTGGACGTGTCGGGAAGTTGTCCAAACTTCAATCCGGTGATCAGACAGAACTCAACCTTCGAGAACCGGACCGAATGCTTTCCTAAAAGAAATCTCATCTCATCTCCCGGCCCGTCGTGATGCAACTCCCGAATAAGCAATCGATGGACAATGCCAGCTGAAAACTTCATGTTGTGCTGCATCCGAAGGAAATGTCCAAAACACGACTCAGTGTACCGACGTCGTTCTTCGACAGCAAGATCTTCAGGTACACTGTTAAGTGCATTTTCGATATCTCTAAGGTGACCGAAATGGTCATGCCGAGTTATTTTCCCCGGGTACCTTTCTTCCGCTGGAGTTTTCAGAAGATCTTTCAGTGGATTCCTCATCTGCATATTAACACAAAAAATAAAAAATTTCAAACAAATTAATATATATAACTTCATGAAAAGGCTCGGAAATTGCAAAAATAAAAGTCACGGAGACTTTAAGAAAAGGCTCGGAGTGAGGTTCAAAAGTCTCGGAGACTTAATGCAAAGTCTCGGAGACTTAATGCAAAGTCTCGGAGCCTTAATGCAAAGGCTCGGAGACTTTATAAAAAGGCTCGGAAAAGGCTCGGATACAGTTTTAAAAGGCTCGGAAATGAAAAATTGCACAAAACATAATCACATTAATTAAAAGGCTCGGGTGAAGGTTTAAAAGGCTCGGAAAAGGCTCGGACAAAGGTTTAAAAGGCTCGGAAATGAAAAATTGCAGAAAACCTATTCACATTACTTAAAAGGCTCGGATGAAGGTTGAAAAGGATCGAAAAAGGCTCGAACGAAGGTTTAAAAGGCTCGGAAAAGGCTCGGATGAAGGTTTAAAAGGCTCGGAGAATGTTCTATTCATCGTCTTCAACAAAAATTTTACAGAAGTTTAAACCCTAATCAAACAAACCTAATGAACAATAAATCAAACCTAATCTATATGTCTAACCAAACACCAAACATCAAACGCAAATCAAATTAACAAAAAAACGTCTGAGAGAGAAAGTTCAACTCACCACTGGATGCTTGGAGTCGAGAGGGGTACTGTATCACCACCGCCGGTATTCGCCGTCGCTTTTTTGGCCGGATTTCTTGCGCCGATGACTTCTCGTCTCTTCAGTTCTCTCTCTCCCTCAACTTTTTTCTCTCACGTTTCAAAACACACAAGCAGACAAAAATGGGGGTATTTTTGTCTGATCACCAAGATTGGTGCCTTTTAAACTTACATTATTAAAGTGGTGCTATTCTTACAAAAAACCCTCCAAATAGTGACATTTAAATTTCGAACCCATCCCAATAATACTCATTTCTACAATCGACACATTTTAGTTTGAAAAAGGGGAAAACACAACTATCAAATTTTCGTGCCCATACCATAGCAAACAGTATATATGCTAACTGTTGTTGAGGTTGAAAGAGTTGGGGCATATAACATTACCGTGCAATTCACTATGTAACGTTACATGCCCCAACTCTCATGGTTTTAATATAATCTTATGTCTGGGAATTTACAAATGAAAAGCCCTTTATCAAAATGGATCGTTTTGGTGTGTGTAAATCTTTTCATTAGGAATCAATTAAAATTAAACTACAGCTCTTGACAGTAGCTCCCACTTAATTCAAAAAATCCTATTAATGTACGCAGAAGGTGAAAACAAATTAAATATATAATATGGTAGCCCATTTATTGGGCAGCTTATTAGTTGTATATTATAATGACAATAGATTTGTGAAAGTTTTTCTCAATTGTATTGATCACTGTATAAGGCTTATATACATCATTTGATACAGCAAAGATGGTAAGAAAATATTCAACAATAACGTAAATCAATCAGCAATAAAGTGTGATTGATTTTCCTGTGATTGATTTTCCTTAATCTAATGCTAAAATCAAGAATGGGACTATTGACTTTCATATATAACCAACCAAATACTTGAAATTCTTTAATTTGTTTAGGTGAAACCTGTAATTTATAGATTTTTCTTCAAAGAATGTCAAGATTTAGGTAACCTGCATTACCATTTTGACAATCTTTTTCATACAAGTTTGTCAACAACGTTGACTAATAGCATATAAATTAGGCTCTTAAAAATCAAATAATGTCTCATTGTATTATGGTCTTATAAATTTATACGGAACAAGTTTTTATTAAACGAACATAAATTGTTTTTGGAAATTCATAAGGTAAGTGTCGTGGGGGGTTTGAGTATCATCATGTGCATTTACAAGTATGTATATAGAGTTTTCTCCCCGATATTATGGGAGTAAATATTGAAACTTATGTAGTTGTTGATATCGGCAAGTCTCGATAAACCCTGGACTAATACGTATTAGATTTGTCTTTTTTTTTTTTTTTTTTACAATTCTTGAACCATGTAGTGGTTAAACAGACTTTGAATATTGAATCTTCTACACGTGACTTTGCACTTTATATAACATAAAATAATAGTTTGCAAAGTCACATCACTTTAATTTCCTCTATAAAGTTACAATATTCATGAGCTTTCAAAATCATTCAAATTGACCCCTCAAAAAGCTAACTAGCTTCTCTTGTTTGATCTCCATGGAAGAATTTAGTAAAGTTATGTTTCTGATCATGATCAGCCTGGCAGCCATTTCAGGAGCTCAAAGCTTCAATGTAGATGGTTGGGCCAATACTAGGCTTCAAGCTGAAAAACAAACAGTGACCAACCTCCAATTCTACTTCCATGACACACTCAGTGGCAAGAACCCTAGTGCAGTCAGGGTGGCTCAGGCTGCTGAGATGACCAACAAGTCCCCGACCCTTTTTGGGATGGTGATGATGGCGGACGATCCACTGACCGAAACCCCGGATCCCAAATCGAAGCTTGTGGGCCGAGCACAGGGGCTTTACGGGTCAGCTTGTCAGGCTGAACTAGGTCTGATCATGGTCTTCAACTTTGGCTTCACTGAGGGTATGTACAAAGGTAGCTCCATCAGCATCCTTGGCTTGAATTCGGCGATGAATCCATTCCGGGAGATGTCGATCGTAGGTGGAACCGGCATTTTCCGACTGGCACGGGGCTATGCAATAGCTCATACCCATTGGTTTGATCCTGCCTCTGGTGATGCTATAGTTGGGTACAATGTTACAATTGTTCACTAGGACATACATGAACATGATAGAACTTGATCAAATAATGTCATTTCTAGTTATGTTTGTTTACATAAACATTTGTATTTTTTAGTTTGGTTGGATTTAAATAAGATTTTTGTTAAGTACTCTACGGTCTTTGTTCTTCTGTTTGCTACGGCGCCAGCTCTGCTTGATTGTGTTTGTAGGTTTTCGGTAAATTTTTCAGCGTGAGGTCTGGTGTGACTCGTGATGCCTCTGTTTTTGCCCTGCCTCGGTTCTACTCTGTTTTTTGGGGGGGTTCTTTTTCTTCTGCTGTCGTTTGTGTTTCTGCTTCCAGCTGCTGTCTTTGTTTATTAGTTTTGTTTTTCATTTTTGGGTTGCAGCTGGTTTTCTGGGGGATTGGTGTGGCTTTGGTTCCTGCTTTGTGCTTGTGTTGGGTGTTCTTTTTAGCCTCCGTGGCTCTTTGAATAAATTCGCTGTACAAAAAAAAAAAGTACTCTACGGTATATAATGTCATTATGTCATTTTTATTTTATTTTTTATATTACAATAATTCAAGGTTTTGGCCTTTGGGGGAGGGAGAGGAACTCAAACCCACAACCTCATGGTTGTGATATAAGGGTATACCACCGGACTAACCTAATTTTGTTGTCTTTTTGGTTTTATATATATTAAAATTATCGAGTTCGGGAATCTCTTATATTTTTTTCATGTAGATCTGATGCAGCGGCAACAAGGGCTCTAGATTACTTGGAAAGCAAGGATCGATGCAAGGCGGATGGCCCAGCTGGAAGGAGGCGTGAGCTGGACAAAACGTGGTGATGTGGGAGGCAGGTCGAGCTGACAGCTGGCACATGGCAGACCTCCTTAGCTGGCCGAATGAGTCTTTGTTGGGTTAGGATTAAAGAGTCCAGGAATTATTTAGTTTTAGTTACAGCAGATTTCCTTTTTTAGTTAGGATTAGTTTTCGTTTCAGAGTTCAATTAGGAGTTAGAATTAGAGTAGTCCAGGAATTATTTAGTTTTAGTTACAGCAGATTTCCTTTTTAGTTAGGATTAGTTTTCGTTTCAGAGTTCAATTAGGAGTTAGAATTAGAGTTTTCTTTTGTTTATTTTCAGTCTATTTATATTGGTGTATTTTCATTAAAAACGTTGGTTGAATATTAATAAAAATCAGAGAATGTTTCTCTACAATCCAGTTATCATATCTTTGCGAAGGTAGAAGTAATTGAAGCCTGATAACGAATCCTTCGTGCGCGAAGTCGAACGTTTTCAGTAGGTTGTTTTCTAATTGTTTGTTATAGGTTTTTCTCGTATAAGCTTCCGCTACACCAAGATCGGAACTAGATGGGGAGATTGTTGGGTTTGGAAGCAGTATTGGTCTAGCCCAAAGAGAGTTATTAGCAACCCACATTGAAATATATATTTGTAATTTCAATACTGTTTGTCTAGTCCTGTTTATATACTGAGTTATGCATACTGATTGTAGAGTACAAATATATTCTAGAGGCAGGACTTTAGTATTGACCTGCCTAGAATTTTTATTATTCTATCATCTCATATGATTCTTTTTATGTCAATAAGGATCATATTCAATCATACATGTTAATTTATATGATTAATGACTAATCGCTTCTTTGTAATTGCCTGTTTTATTGGCAATAAAGATATATAATTTTGTGATCCTGATGCAATGCCCAAATTCTGTCTTTCAGCTGCTAATTAGCACTAATGGTTGGTGTTCACAAAGATGCATAAAATTGTGAGATAGGTCAGCATTCAAACCTTTAATTTATATGTCTTTTATGTGAACAAAAGAATGCATATATGTTAAATTTAATATGAGTAATGCTATAAATTATAAGTTGTAAATCATGAAATAACTGGGGAGTTCATGGATCACTACAATTTTGCCCAAAGCAGCATTGCCATTTAGAGAATAAATGAATTTGTATTTTGTATTTTACCTTATTTTATGGACTGAGTTTAGTTGTCATTTAGATATATATACTCTCATTTGCATTGATATATTATCGTTTAATTTCCTATCATAAAATAATAATAAATAAATAAAAATTGAGTAAATAAAGCTTTTTAAGAAAGCAAGCAGCTACAAATCCTGTTAAAGAAGAAGAAGAAAAAAGCATCTACAAATTATGCAGAGGCTACATCAGCTCTCAATCAAATTATTTCTGCCGAATATGATTTTGTTTACTAATTATAAGTTATAGCTGTTTCTCTGTTTACCTTTTTTGTTTTGTTTTTCATAATATGAAAAAATTAATTTTGTGATTGAATGGAATAGAACTTCTGATAATTGGTAGTAGGGGTGTGCATTTTCGGTTTGGTTTGGGCTGAAGCTCAATGTCAAACCAAACCAATATGAATCGGTTTGGCTATATTTCAACCCAAAATAAACCAATGTGATTTTTCAAACCAATCCAAACCAAACCAAAAAAGGTCGAGTTGGTTTGGATAGGTTTATCGGTTTAGATTTGAACTCATTTTTTTTTTTTTTTTTTTTTGCATTATATTATAAAAAATCATAACATAAAATATTAATCATATATATACATGTATATATACCCCGATTAATGTTTGACAACATCTATGCTTTTGAAACCCTAATACATCAATCAATCAAAAGAATTGTATCAAAACAAATAAATAAACTATAAAAGCTTAAAGTAATCGGTAAAAGTTATAAAAACTGAATTGAATAGAAAACGTAGGTGGATTTTATATTTTAGTTTTACTTTCTAAAATATGTGGTTTGGTTTGGGTTGGTGAATTATTTCACTCAACCCAAACCGAACCGCCTTTAATCAGTTTGTCCAAAAGACAACCCAAACCATCCATTTTTATATTTGTAATCGAACCAACCCAAACTTTATGGGTTGGGTTGGTCGGTTTGGTTCGGTTTGACGGTTTTTTGCACACCCCTAATTAGTAGTCAAAACATAAAACTCCCTTTTAAATTAATAAATATTCATTTATCGATAAATTAATAAATTATTCATTTATCGATAAATTAATAAATTATTCATTTATCGATAAATAAATAACCCCTTTAAAATAATAATTTTCCCCAATCCCAACAATATTATTTTATAGGGATTTTACTGTAGGATCTTTTATTGATATGAACTCTTAACTAGATACATTATATTTTTTTAGGGCTCGTTTGACGCACCGTATTGGATTGTATTGGATTTGATTATATTGTATTAGACTGTATTATCATTAATATAAATCTGCGTTTGGTGATGCACTGTATTATATCGTATTATGTTATTCCTATATGATTTAATTGTATTTTATTATATTATAAAATCATAATATTTTTTTAAAAAAATACTTAATAATTAATTTTAAATATTCTTCCATGAATAAATCAATAAATATTTTTATATAAAAAATCAATAAATATTTATTTTAATTGAACCAAAAAATTTAAATAAAATTTTCCTAAGTATTTTGAAATTATAAAAAAAAATACTAAGAACATAACACATATTTTATCAATATTCCATATTTATTAAAAAAAAAAGTGTTTTTCTATTACAATACAACCTAATACCACTAAATATAATGTATTAGTTAATACGGTGTTTGTTGTATTAGGCAATTAAAATATACGAAAATAATACAATACAGCGTTTGCACCAAACACTGTATTGTATTATTTTAGTACATTTTAATTGCCTAATACAATACAATACGGCCAAACAAACGAGGCCTTGACATTGTAGGAAGAACTCAGATCAGTAGACTTATTAATAACATTTATGCCTATAAATATCATAATCGAGGAGCAGTAACTATATATATTGTCACATTGATAAATGAAGAGAGAAAAAAAAAATGCCAAGGAGTCAGGCATGAAGAGGTGGAGAGTATATAATAGTAATACGTAGCCAAGAATGACTTGCCGGCACAAACAATCATTATGAGTTATGAACTTATGATCGACTTGATTAGTTTTGTTTCCGGCAAGTTTTTCTCGGCTACAATGAGCTCTCTTCTTTTCATGCAAGACCCAGGATGGTAGAAAACTGGCTAGTAAGATAGACACATACACATAGAACCGATGGATCGATCGATCGAAGGGTCTTGCATGGAGAGGCAAAGAGTTGAGTGCAGCCAAGGAATGACTTTCCGGTCGATCAATTGATCATGCATGCTTGCATGCATGCCTCAGCCGGCAAGTTGTCCTTGGCTATATTTGGCTTTCTTCTTCTCATGTAAACCTTATGGGTTAACTATATTACAACTTGCTCAGCTAGATCATGCATGACAGGAACATTTTGGGCTTGTGAAACAATGTTAGTACAGTACTAGATTTTTCAAACTCGAGCCCAATATCAATATCGAGACACCCAACGAGATCCCAACATTTTGGGCTGGAGAGGTCCAGGTCGCCATACCCGACCCTGAGGTGTGAATTTTGCATATTCTCTTCTCTACAACTTTGTGAGGCGTCTGCCCAAGTCTATGGGCAAGCCGAATTGTCTATATAATAATATAATTAGCTTTATGTGTCCAAACAATTATTTTTTCTTTCAAAGTAACAAGGTAATAAGCAAATTATATTAGATTATTACAGACTGTTCTTCCATTAAGAACTAAAGGGGAATTTCTATTATACTGTGTCAATATTGGTCTCATTCACAATTGTAGGATTCAAAAAAAAAAAAAAAACTACAAATAGTTTACAAAACTTCAAAATAACATTTAAATTCATAACTCTCAAGGATATATTGAAATAATGAGCTAAGATTATTTCCTAGTTTTTTTTTTTTCTACCATTTTCCTGTCTTGTGAATACCCAACTATAAAAGATATTAGCGGGTCAAGATTGGATTTTTTTTTTTTTTTTTTAAATACTAATAAAAAAATGAAAAATCCAGAAAAAATAATAATAATGTAAACATATTTCGTAAATACGTTTTTAATCAGGTGCAAAAGGCTCACAGGATATCATCCCATACAATAGACACACTACTACACTAGTTAATGAAGACTTTCTTGCAACACCCAAACGGTGCCGTTTAGGGAATTAAAAAGGAAAGCTGAACCCTAGCAATAAAACCCTTCTTTCCTTCGGACCAACCTAAAGCAACTCCTTCACTTCAAACCTCTTCTCTCTGTTCAAGAACAGACACAAATCCTCTTCCTTCTCTCTACCAAAACCTTACCAGACCGCAACTTAACAGTGTTACATATCCATTTACTCTCAAAAGTTTCCTGTGTTTGTGTCTTGCAATTTTCGCTGCTAAAATTAAGTCTTGCAGTTCTTCTCTATGGGCAATTTACAATCAACTTCTTCTTCCAGCAACACCAACATCAAATTAAATATGATGTCTTCCTCAGTTTCAGAGGTGAAGACACCCGTGATGTTTTCACTAGCCATCTTTATGCAGCTTTGTGCGGAAAACAAATTGAAACCTTTATGGATGATCGACTCATAAGAGGGGATGACATCTCCTCCTCTCTTTCAAGAGCAATTAAAGAATCAAAGATTTCGGTAGTTATTTTCTCCAAAGACTATGCTTCTTCCAAATGGTGCTTACGTGAACTTGTAGAGATTATGAAGCACGTGAACGAGAATAACCAAATTGTCATACCAGTTTTCTACGGCGTTGATCCATCCGATGTTCGTAAACAGACCGGAAGTTTCAAGGATTCGTTTGACAAGAATGGAACAGAATCACCAGAAGAGGAGCAAACTTGGAGAGAAGCTTTGACTAATGCATCCAATAAATCTGGAAGGCATTCCTCTGTAGAGAGGTAATTCCTAATTTACCTCTTACTTTATTTTACTTAATCCTAATTTATAAAATTAATATTCCTAATTTTGTTCAAAATTAGTTAACAAGAAAACTCCTCTCCCTCATCTCACATATTTTGGAGAGAATAGATCTGGATTCATTTTTCAAAAAATTTCATGTTATTTCTTATTTCCTTTTCAAAACAGAGACCAATATTCATGGTAATATTTGTTTATATATATAATTTTCTCAATTAATATTTCTTCAAAAAAAAAAAAATATTCTTGTGTAAATGGACCCGCCCTCTTTCTAATTATATATAAGAACTACTGCTTGTAATAAATTATATATGATGTGAATATATGTTTGTTCATTAGATATACTTCAGAAAAAGAAAAAGAAAAAGGGTTTGTTCATTAGATTTCCTCTACACAATTTTTATATGATCAACTAAAATTCTTTGGACTCCTTACATATTTAAATAGAATACGATGTGATTGATGCTGGTAGGTTTGTATTTAAAATTCCAGTTATCAATAGGACTCCTTGGGTTGTGATAATTTCTGCTTATTATTGTGGTATTTTCATTTGGCAGAACTGACGCAGAGCTTGTTAGCAAAATTGTAAATGATATTTGGGAGAGATTGATGGGTCAATATACACCGTCTGGTTTCGGAGGACTAATTTTGTTTTCATGACAATCTTGTTTTCATGCACTGAGTAAGTATTATTTGCCATCCAAAAAAACAATCCTGTATTGCATTCAAAATAAAATTTTAGACCCAAATTAGTACATGAAATTATGATAATGCCAAACCCAGACAACTTGAAGATATTAAGGAAAGAGAGGCCATGAACAAATATGCCGATACAATCAATTCATGGTAAGAATTTAAAGGCCGGAGTTCCATCAACAATCACGTAAATGTGGTCTGTCTCCATTCATATATCGACTCCATAAAATACATTTGCATAGAGATTGCGGAAGAATAAAGATGGTTCCAACTCAGAGTTATATATAAACACCACAAACACACAAAATCAGACAGAATTTATTTATGTTAACACCAAAGAAAAAAATCGGAAAACTAGCAAATTAAAAGAAATCTAAGATATGATCAATATTCATATCAAAACATAAAAGAATATATATATATACAGTGGTTCTCTCATAAGGGATCCCTTATTTTAATTTTGGTAAGGACCACCATGAAATCATATCGATTTGAATGAATTTTAATTTGAATTTTTTTGTGGATGATAAGTTCGTTGAAATCTAGCTATAAATAAAATTTCAAATTTTTTCAAGTACTTAAACCATTTTTACCGATTTTTTTAAATACGAAGGCATTAGAAAAATAGGCGAAATATAGGAAATTCAAGAAAAATAGTTTTCGTGCTTGAAAAATTCTCAAATTTTATTCATAGGTAGATTTCAATTTACTTATCATCCACAAAAAAATTCAGACTAAAATTCATTCAAATCGATATGATTTCATGGTGGTCCTTACCGAAATTAAAATAAGGGATCCCTTATGAGAGAACCACTGTATATATATATATATATATATATATATATATATATAGTTTTTATATTGTCAGTTCGCTCAAATTGATATAAAATATATTAGTTCCTTACATGTGGGTCATTAGATTTAAAATATGTTTTGATAAGTGCATGCAGTCAAGTCAAAGCATTTAAATCCAATGACATACATGTAAAGAACTGATATATTTTATATCAATTCGAGCTGACAATGGAAAAACTATAATAGTTTTTCCACTGTTAGATGTACTGATATAAAATATATCAGGACGAAGAATGTGATCCATTAGATTTATATATTTTGACTCAAAGTGTATGCACTTGTTAAAACTTCTCCATAATCTATGGTTCACATTCTTCATCCTAATATATTTTATATCAGGATGAACTAATAGTAGAAAGACTATATATATATATATATATATATATATGTATATATAAGGATATTAAATTACCATTTACACACATAAAATTTAAAAGTATTTTGAATTTTCCATATGCAATCCATTTATCAAAGCATCAAATTATATTTGTGAAATTTCGTAAAAGCTTTCAAATTGTTTTTATGACGAGCATGAAAATTTATGTTGTTTTTTGGTCTAATGGTCTCTCAAAAAAATCGAAGACTAATTTGATTCTCAAATTCAATTGTATGGTGTATCCTTTTTGAGAATGTAGGATTAAACCAAGATATTATCTTTATTATCTTTAGATATTAGGTTGGATTTATCCTTTAGATAATTCCTATTTATCATTTGTTATGATTATCATATAGTTAGGATTAACATGGTTTTATTTGTTTGTAATAATCCGTTAGAGGTTTGATGTTATCATGTTACCTCATCCCAGCTACTATAAATAGTTGGCCTTAGTTCATTGTTATTCATCAATTCAATAAACAGTTCTTCAGTAAATTCTTTTGTGTGTGTGAGATTTTACATTTGGTATCAGAGCCCAAGTTCGAGGCTTGGAGGGCAATAGGGTAGGATTCAGGAGTTCAGAATCCAGGAGTGGTAGGGGAATCCAGGAGTTGAGGATTCAGGAGTTCGGAGCAGCAGTCAGCAACGCCGGACAGACCTCCACGCAGCCCACATGCCGCCGGAAAGTGAGACGACACCACCCACACCAGAAGGTGCAGACCAACAAGACCTTCCAAAAGCTCGAAGCCAAAGGAGGTCGTCTTGCCGTCTGAATCAGCCCACGAAGGAGTGACGAGTTGACTCACCTTGCCGTCTGCTGCCGCCATAATCGCCGGCGAGTTGACTGTCACCACCACCACCACCAAAATCTTCAAAAGACGACCAGGATCAAAACCCAGGTGTCTATTGACCAGATCCGACGAGTTTTTCGGCGCATCAAAGTGATCCAAGTTGTTGGCTGTCCGTTGCTTGACCGGAGTACGTCGTCGCAGACAAAGAAAGTCGCTGGAATCGTGACTTGTAGCGAACCCGTGACCAGTGTTGTGATCGAGAGTGAGGTCGTGAAGAAGTTGAAGGTTTGTGTTGGGTAGTTGCGCGAAGTTGAACGACTGAAGTTGCGCGAAGGTGAGATTTTACATTTTAGATTTGAAGAATCATGAACTGAGTTGGTGTGTTTAAAGGTTGGCGTGTTTGACTTTTGTTTTGCTGATATATTTGTTCACATGTCTTTTTTTTTTTTTTTTTTTTGTGTTTTATTATTATTATTGCTTTGGCAAATTACAATGGCCACCCTTAACAATAATAATAATAACACAATACAACTACAAATACCAAAGTTTGACGGCAAAACCAATTTTGAGTATTGGAGGGTCCAGATGAAACTATTATTTGAATACCAGGAGTTGTGGACTGTTGTTTCTGAGGGTATTGTTGGGCCAGCAGATGCTACAACAACTAGGAAGGATCTGAAGGCGAGATTTTTCATTAACCAGTCGCTGGATTCGGTGATTTTTGAGAAAATCGCACATACAACATTAGCAAAACGGGCGTGGGATGTTCTGATGAACACATACAAAGGAGTAGAAAAGGTGAAGAAAGTCCGCTTGTAGACCATGCGGAGGCAGTTGGAGCTTCTCCAGATGAAGAAAACGGAGAAGGTGGCAGTTTACTTCTCACGGACATTGGCACTTGTTAATCAGATGAAGTCCAATGGTGAGACAATTTCAGATGTTCAGATCATGGAGAAGATTCTCCGAACACTGACCGAGAAGTTTGAGTACAAGGTGACTGCCATCGAGGAGTCCAAAGATCTCGAGGAGATGACGTTGGATGAGTTGATGGGCTCGCTCCAAGCCCATGAACAACGTCTGGATGAGAAGTCTGTGACCAAGGTGGAGGAAGCTTTGCAGATCCAGCTGAGTCTTAAGAAAGACAAAGATGAGACCCGGAAGAATTCTGAGGCAAGCCAGAAGGGTCAAAACTCACAAAATTGGAGGGGAAGTGCTTCCAGATCTAGCCAGAGGAAAGGCGGAGGAGGCAATAACACTAATCAAAAGAATAAATCTCAGATTCAGTGTTTCAGATGCAAAAGATATGGCCACTACAAGAATGAGTGCAAATCCAATGGGAGAAATTTCCAGGCAAATGTTGCAGAAGATGGAGACTATTCAGAAACATTACTGCTAGCGTGTAATGTAGCGGTGGATGATGCCAAGTACAAATGGTTTCTGGATACAGGCTACAGCAACCACATGTGTGGTAGGAAGGAGATGTTCTCAAAATTGGATGAGACCTTTACTTCGGAAGTGAAGTTTGGGAACAACTCAAATGTGCTAGTGATGGGGAAGGGTAAAATCTCCATCTCTCTGAAGGACGGATCCAAGAATACCATCTCAGAGGTACTGTTTGTCCCGAGTCTACAACAAAATCTGTTAAGTGTGGGGCAACTTTCAGAGAAGGGGTATGATATGCGGATCTACAGAGGGGTATGCACTATCAACGATGAACAGAAGGGTCTGATAGCAAAGGTAAATATGTCATCAAATCATTTGTTTCCGCTGCATATTAACAGTGACATTTTACCATGCTTTAGTTCTGTAATCGGAGATGGGAGTTGGTTATGGCATATGCGGTTTGGCCATGTGAACTTCGGGAGTTTGAAGCTACTTTCTTCAAGGAAGATAGTTTCAGGATTACCTATCATTAATCCTCCTGATAGGGTATGCGAGACATGTGTTGTGGGAAAAAAGCACAGAGACCCATTTCCTACAAAGAAGACGTGGAGAGCCAGTTGACCCTTGGAGCTAGTGCACTCAGACCTATGCTCCGTGGAGACTCCGTCGAATGGGGGATATAGGTATTTTATTACCTTTATCGATGACTTCAGCAGGAAGGCTTGGGTGTATTTCTTACAGCAGAAGTCAGATGCTTGTGATGCCTTCAGCCTTCAAGAGATTTAAGGCATTGGTGGAGAATCAGAGTGAAAGGTCTATCAAGACTCTGAGAACAAATCGGGGGACAGAATATGTTATCTGTGATGGTTTCTTGCAAAAGCATGGCATCAATCATCAGTTGATAGCGAGATATACTCCTCAGCAAAATGGTGTAGCAGAGAGGAAGAATAGAACAGTCATGGACATGGTCAAATGTATGTTACACTTGAAGAACTTGCCCAAAGGTTTTTAGGGTGATGCAGTTGCATGTGCGTTCTATCTGTTGAATAGATGTCCCACCAATAGTGTTCTCGGAAAGACTCCTCAGGAAGTCTGGACTCGACTCAAACCTAGCATTGAACACTTACGAGTGTTTGGGTGTATTGCTTATGCTCATGTACCTGATGTTTTGAGAAAAAAGCTTGATGATAAGGCAGAGAAGTGCATCTTCATCGGCTACAATCAGGTAACGAAGGGTTATAAACTTTATAATCCCGACCGAAAATGTGATTATCAGCAGGGACGTTACCTTCGATGAGCAGGGATGCTGGGATTGGTCTTGCGGTAAGGGGAGCTCTTCAAACATTGATGTTGACCTGGATGAGATTGATGGTCATCCTAGAGATGATCCGGTTCCGACCATAGTGGCTCCACCGTCCTCGGTGAACCCACATCCAGCAGAATCTTCTTGTCGTCCACAACGTGAACGGGTGTTACCAGCTCGTTTGCAGGATTGTGTTCTTAATAGTGACGACGATCCAACAGATGAAGAGTTGGTGAACTTTGCATTGTTTGCAGATTGTGATCCTATCACATATGAAGATGTTGCTTGTAATGATTGCTGGTTGAAAGCAATGGAAGAGGAGATTGGTGCGATTGAAAAGAATAACACATGGGAGCTTACTGATTTGCCAGGTGGAAAGCAGCCCATTGGTGTTAAATGGGTGTACAAGACAAAATAGAAGCCGAATGGTGAGGTGGAACGCTACAAAGCGCGTCTGGTTGTGAAAGGTTACGAGTAAAAGCCAGGGATCGATTATTTCGAGGTGTTTGCTCCTGTTGCCAGAGTTGACACTGTTCGCTTGATTGTGTCTCTTGCTGCACAGAATTGTTGGAAAATCTTCCAGATGGATGTGAAATCCGCATTTTTGAATAGGGAAATAGGGGAGGAAGTCTACATACAGCAACCTACAGGGTATGTAAAGAAGGGGCAAGAAAGTAAGGTCTACAAGCTGAAGAAGGCCTTATATGGGTTGAAACAAGCACCAAGGGCGTGGTATACACGCATGACACGTATTTTATGCAGCATGAGTTCCAGAGATGTCCTTATGAGCACACTTTGTATATCAAATCCAACTCCCATGGAGATATTCTTATTGTGTGCCTATATGTTGATGATCTGATCATTACCGGCAATAACCCTGAGATGATTGCAGAGTTCAAGAGTGCAATGACTAGTCATTTTGAGATGACAGATTTGGGGTTGATGCCCTATTCCTCGGCATTGAGGTGACTCAGACAGATGATGGCATCTTTGTGTGTCAGAAGAAGTATGCTGGTGATGTGCTGAAAAAGTTCAAGATGGAGGGATGTAAGCCGATACTGACTCCAGTTGAAGAAAGGTTGAAATTAGAGAAGGATGGGTCTGGTGAGCTAGTTGATGCTACCATCTTTCAGAGGCTAGTAGGAAGTCTGAGATACTTAACTTCTACTAGGCCTGATATTTCTTATGGAGTTGGGCTTATTACTAGGTTCATGGATTCTCCGAAGCAATCTCACTTGCAAGCCGGCAAGCTTATCTTGCGATATGTGAAAGGTACACTAGGCGATGGTATCTTTTACTCTTCCGCTAACAAAGTCGAACTTGTTGGATATACAGATAGTGATTGGGCAGGTGATATGGAGGGGAGGAAAAGCACCTCTGGATTTGCGTTCCATCTTGGTTCTGGAGTATTTTCTTGGTCATCGAAGAAGCAACAGGTGGTTGCTCTATCGACAACAGAAGCTGAGTACATTGCAGCTGCTGGTGGTGCTACACAGGCTGTATGGCTACGTCGCATGCTTTCTGAGTTGAAGCATCAGCATAATGCTCCCACGGTGATCTACTGCTACAACAAGTCCACCATTTCTCTGACTAAGAATCCAATCTACCATGGTAGAAGTAAGCACATTGACATCAAGTTTCACTTCATACGGGACTTGGTGAAAGACAAGGAGATCGTGATCGAATACTGCCATTCAGAGGAACAGGTTGCAGACATCTTCACGAAGCCGCTCAAAGTTGACACTTTTCAGAAGCTTAAGAAGTCTTTGGGCATGATGAGTTATGAAGGACTTGGTTTAAGGGGAGCTATGTAGGATTAAACCAAGATATTATCTTTATTATCTTTAGATATTAGGTTGGATTTATCCTTTAGATAATTCCTATTTATCATTTGTTATGATTATCATATGGTTAGGATTAACATGGTTTTATTTGTTTGTTATTATCTGTTAGAGGTTTGATGTTATCATGTTACCTCATCCCAGCTACTATAAATAGTTGGCCTTAGTTTATTGTTATTCATCAATTCAATAAACAGTTCTTCAGTAAATTCTTTTGTGTGTGTGAGATTTTACAGAGAAAAATAAATAATTCCACGACCGTTAGTAAAATCATTTTGATGAGTGGCAGAGTCCATAAAAGAAGAATCAAAATATTAAACAATGTAATGTGTAAATTTTTTACCGATCATGAAAAATCAAGGGAGGACAGTACTTGTAAAAATATTGAGAAGATTAAGTGGAAGATCAAATAGAAATAGAAGTTTAATGTTCAACCAAATGGGATATTCATATTCATGAGTTGTGTAAAAATGTAAATAGCTCAATAGTAAAAGAGAACAGAAGGGCTAAATAACTAAAGTGAGTTTTGTACAATAAAACTACTGTATTGTACAATTATTGATATTGATTGACCTCTAACAACTCAACCAAACTTTATTGATAAACGGGAGGAGTGGAGTCCACACTAAAGTTGCTGAAACATCATCTTACTTTCACTCATTGTTGATGATGACCATTATTAAGAGATGGTCATGGGTTCATGCACACCCATTGCTTGACAAAAGTCCCGAGTTGTGCGGTTTGCAATTTGAGTAGGGTATGGAGGCTCCTTCATTTTGTATTTTATTTTTCTATTCCTTTTGTTTTGTTTAATTTCCTTTTTTTAATTTTAATTATAATTCAAGGGCAAATTGGAAATTTCATAAATCAGACTTGATCAAACTAACGTTTCCCACATGGACTGTTAGTTCCAGGGGGTGGGTCTCAGTCTCAGTGTATAAAAAACATCTTCACTCATCTGGTTGCTAATTTGCTATTGTGCCAAACCTTAGGTGTGAGTGTAGTTCTGCCGATTGGAAACTACTAAACTAGTTTTACTTAATTTAGGGGCAAACTTGTCTAAAATGGGTAAAAGATGATGAAAATATTAAAATCTTTTTAAGCGGATAAAAACAATAAGTCAATAAAAAAATTTACTCTTCGTACACGGTTTGGCTAAATTGCTATTAACCATTACTGGACGCTTTTATTTGCTTTTTATTTATTTTTCTATTCCACGTTTTTTATCAGTCACATGTCGGCATCAGTGAAGAAACAACGAAAGAGAGATAAAGTAAAAAAAAACATATGAAAGATTCCCTTGTCGTATTTTCACTTTAGTAATATGTATAAATTATTTGAACTCAAAATTGTCTTGCCATCTCCCTCAATGCTTTTTGGACTTTTTATTTGATTTCAGATATTTGGTGGGTGTATTGGTATATAATAAATGTTGAAAGTTGAGTAATTCAATGTTCAAGCTATTTTTTTTTTCCTACTTCATGTCATTTCTAGTGAGGTAGTGGGGGATTGGTTGTTGGCTGGTTATTATATTTATTTCATATGGTGACATTTTCTGCACTATATGAACTAGCTGAAGGTTATGTGTTGGTTGATGGTATTTTAAAATTTTATTACTTCTCTTTATAGCTTATATATGTTTCTCATTCAATTTTTGTTGTTCAGTGACTACCCTTAACAAGATTATAGAACACTGGAACTTGAGGAGAAATTAAATACAACAATCGACTCTTGAAAGTCCATATTTTTAAAAGTCTAAAATGTCTTGAAATAAAGTCTAGATAATCCTAATAGTCTATAAATAAAGTCCAAAAACTCTTTCAGAATCCTAAAAGTCTAATCCTTGTAATTCTAATAATCTTAAAAGTATAATCTTAACAATCCTAATAATCCCAATAGTCTTGTAAGTCTATAAAATCCTTGCCCCCCAAAATTGTCTATTAAAATCCCAATCCAATACTCCCCTTAAGAGCATCCACAATGGTGGTGGCACTATTCAAGACCCATTTATTGACACATCACCAAAAATGGCTCTTGAATAGTAAAAAATGGGTCTTCTCATTTGGGTCTCATTTATTTGAGTCTCATTTTCCCACAATGGTGTTCAATTGAAAAACTAAAAGCGGATCCACTTTTTTAACTTTTTTCCAAACAATCATTACTCTTCTTTAAAATATTATATATATATATATATATATATATATATATATATTCAATAATTATTTAACAAATTATGATTAATTTAAAATAATTTTTTCACAACTGAATTACATCAACAATAAAAATAAATAATTAAAACAAAATATTGTCTACGATTAGACATGGCGTCGGTTCCGGTTCCTGCTCCGTTTCGAAAGTGGCGGTTTCAAAACCGAAACCGAAACCGAAACCGAAACTGAAATCGGAACCTCCCTCGAAGAGATTCCGGTTCCTCGGTTCCGGTTCGGTTCGGTTCTGGATGTTTTGACTGTTCGGTTTCGGTTTCGGTTCTAGACCGGTTTTCAAACCGAACCTTCAAAACCGGTTTTGGTTTCGGTTTTGAAGGTTCGGTTTGGAATCGGAACCGATTCCGATTTTGAAGGTTTGGTTCCGATTCCAAACCTTCAAAAAATTAATGTTTTCATTTAAATTATTTTAATTTCATTGAACTAAAATTTTATAATTGAAATTAAATTTATTTATATTTTTTTCATTATATATATAATTATTGAAGTTAATAATAATATATTTAAATTTAAATAATTGAAATATATATATATATATATATATATTAAATTTATTTATATTTTTTCATTATATATAATTATTAAAATTAATAGTTATATATTTTAATTTAAATTATATAAATATAAATATATATATATATATATATATATATATATATTTAGGGGCCCAACCCAATGATTGGGAAGTGTTGGGAACCCAACCCAATCATTGGACAAGACCCAAATTGAGTTCCAAATATGGAACCCAATTTGGGTCTACTTGGGTGGGCCCCACATTTAGGTCTCATATTTTGGGTCTTAATTTACACCATTGTGGAAGAATGATTGGATCCAAAGTGGGTCTTCAAAAAATGGGTCTTGAATAGTACCACCATTGTGGATGCTCTAAAAGTTTTGACAATAATGAATTAACGGTGGAAGGTTGCAGGAAAGTCAGTTGAAGACTTGTAGGTGTACAGGAAAGTCACAAGAAACAGCCAAGAAAAGATAGATCACAATTTTGATGTTTTTAATTTAAATGTAAATTTTTCTTTATTGGTGTTTGTTGTGCTTGGAGTTTTCTAATTGAAGTTAACTGTTGACTGATGGTATATTGATATTTAATTGTGATTATATGCAGGTTGCGCTGGGAGCTCTTGGAGAAATAGAAGAACAGAGAAGAATGTTGAATAGGAACGGATAAAAGAGAGAGAGAGAGAGAGAGAGTAGGATTAGATCGGAGGAAAGAGAGTAGAAAAATTGTAATTTTCATTCATAAGAAATGTAATTCGTTTTTTTTTTTTTTTTTTTTTTTTGAATAAAAGGAGGAAACAAACCAAACCATACAGCCTAAGTTAAAAACACGGGGTTAAATCTACCCACAAAGACTCCCATACTTGGGAGAAGGCAATCGAGGCTAGATTATGTGCCAAAACATTCCCAGAATAGGAAACAACAGAGCACTTACAGGAATCTAGCTCGGACATAAGAGCCTTAATATCAGAGACTACAAAACGAGCATCGTCTAAAGGACAGGAAAGGGACTCTATAGACGAGACAATCACACCAGAGCCAATCTCACATAATTTAATAGGCAAGTGATAAAATTTGGCCAGCATAAGGCCATCTCTAAGGGCCAAGGCATAACCAATATCACGATTAAAGACACCCCAGAGCCGAGATGACCTCGCCACCAGCACCTTTCCTCTGACATCTCTAATGGTTGAACCAACCCCAAGAGAATTAGACCCTTTGTTCACCGCAATGCTGATATTTAACTTCAGTTGACCAGGAGGGGGGGCGAGCCAGTCCACCAGAGGCCTAGAGGAAGGAGGAGGAGGCTGACAGGAGAAAGCAGTCCTACAACCCTAGAACTCCTCCAGAAAGTTTGAAGCCCAAGAAACCAGCAGGGAGGGATCCTTGGGTCTGCCAGAATTTAGGAGGGAATTTCAGTCCTCCCAGATAGCCCAAACCAGAATACAGAAAAGATGGAAGTCATCAGAACAAACCTTGGTGCTGATGGATTGGAAAATATCCAGAACAGAGAAGCTCTTGTAAGAGGAAATGAGCGAGCCAAACCGGGAAGCATTCCAGACCAAACGAGCTGACTTACAGCTAAAAAGAGCATGGCTGGTGGATTCGCAATGGCCATTGCATCTGGAACAGCGAGGATGTGGTACTATTTTCCTCTTCCACAGGTTCGCCAACGAAGGGAGAGCGTCTCGGCAAGCTCTCCAAATGAAAACCCTGACCTTAGGGGGGATATTCAGCTTCCACAGGGAGTTCCACCATTTCTGAAGAACAGAAGAGTTTGAGCTGGAAGACACCAACCTTTCCGAGAGGGCCACCTCATACCCACTCTTAACAAAGAAAGCCCCATGTTTCTCAAAGTGCCATCTCATGCAGTCCCTGCCTCCAGTCCAGCTAATTGGGATCTGAGTAATCGCTTCCCTATCAGCCGGGATGACCAAGTTATCCAGCAGCTCCAAGTTCCAGCCCCTCTTGTTTCTGTCCATTAAGTCTGCCACACGAATGTCAACTCCAGGATCAGCTGAAAGGAGTTTGAACGTACTAGGCCTTGGGATCCGGGGGTCCTTGAAAACTCTAATATTCTCCCCATTACCAACCTTCCACCGGAGCCCTTTAACCAGCAATTCTCGACCCCACATAAGGCTCCTCCACAAATGAGAGCTGCCAGCCTTGATGGACGCCTCCAGAAACTGATCTTGCTTGAAGTACTTGGCCTTAAGAACTTGAGCAGCTAGGGAGGTTGGGTCAGAGAGTATGCGCCAAGCTTGTTTGGCAAGGAGGGCTTGGTTGAAAACAGTCAGGTCCTTGAAGCCTAATCCTCCAGCACTTTTTGGGAGGCAAAGATTCTCCCAACTAATCCAGCTTATCTTACGCTTACCATCTCTAGCCCCCCACCAGAACTTGGACACCATTGCACTAAGCTCTTTACACAAACTAGCTGGAAGTCGGAAGATGCTCATAGAATAATTAGGGATGGCTTGGGCCACGGCTTTGATGAGGACTTCTTTCCCACCAAATTGAAAGAAACTATCCTTCCACCCCCTTAGTTTCTTCCAGACCCTCTCTTTAATGTCATTGAACATGATCCTCTTATTTCTCCCAATCATAGAGGGGAGACCAAGATATCTGTCCTGAGAATTGCTTCTATTAATACCAAAAAGATCAAGAATTTCTCGCCGCACCGAGTTCACCACATTAGGGTTGAAGGAGATTTTGGATTTCTGAAGGTTGATCTTCTGCCCAGAGGCTCTCTCATAAACGCCCAGAATTGTCTTTATACGAACACCACTGGCTCTAGAAGCTCTACTAAATAAAATACTGTCATCTGCGAATAGAAGGTGACTAACAATGGGTCCACCTCTTGAGCTTCGGACACCCAGGACCCTTCCCCCTTTCTCGGAATCAGAAATCAGATTTGACAAAGCCTCTGCACAAAGAAGGAAGAGGTAGGGGGAGAGGGGGCAGCCTTGCCTTAACCCTCTGGAAGGGGCTAAGGAACATACCGCTTCACCATTCAGTAAGAAGGATAGGTTTGAGGAGGAAATACAGTCCAGGACTAGATCAATCCAAGCTTGGGGGAAATTCATCTTTTCTAATACAGCCTTGAGAAAACCCCATTCTACCCTGTCGTAAGCTTTACTCATGTCGAGTTTTAGGGCCATTTGTCCCCTCCTGCCTGACTTCTTCCGACCGAGAGAATGGAGAGATTCAAACACTACCATAACGTTGTCAAAAATCTGCCGACCTGGAACAAAAGCAGACTGGAACGGAGAAATAATATCATTCAGGCACGGCTTTAGTCTAGCAGCTAGAACCTTGGTGATGATCTTGTAAATAGTGCTGCACAGAGAAATAGGCCTGAAGTCTTTAATCTCCACCGGATTCTTGCATTTAGGGATGAGGACCACACTTGTGTAGTTAAACTGTCTAACGGACAGTTCCCCATTCAGAATCTTCAGGCAGATCCCAGTCACCTCTCCTCCAACAATGTTCCAAAATTTCTGAAAGAAGACCGCTTGGAATCCGTCGGGACCAGGGGCTTTGGTTGGGTTAAGACTGAAAACGGCAGACCTGATTTCCTCCGCCGTGAACCTGCTGGACAATGAATTGCTCTGACTTGCACTCAGCCTGGATTTGATGGGGGCAGTAGCCCGGCTGATATCTTGGGGAGAGGGGTTCGAAGACTCAAAGAGGTTGGAGAAGAAAGAAGAGACCACACCAGCCATACCTTCCACCGAATCTTGGGGCTTGCCTCTGTCATCCATCAAACAGGGAATGTGGTTTTTTGTCTTCCTCATTGTTGCTTTTGCGTGGAAATACTTGGAGTTCCGATCGCCGGCTCCCAACCAATCAGCTCTAGATCTTTGTTTCCAGTAGACTTCTTCACAATCCAGGAGACCCTCAACCTCCTTCTCTAGCAGTCTAATAGAGTTCATAATTCCCGGTTTGCCACTCTGATTATACAGCCTCTCAATTTCCACCTGAGTCTTACCAATCTTCCTCTGGATATTCCCAAACCTATCCCAGCTCCAGTTACTAAGGTTGGAAGCACACCTACTCAATTTCTTCTTAAGGTCTTCAGTAGAAGAAGGGGGGGCTGCCTCTTGCCAAGCCGCTTCCACCACTTCACCAATGTCTCTCTCTTTGAGCCAAAACTGCTCGAACCTGAAAGTCATGTTTCTACCATTCCTAGTCCTTCTAGCCACAGGACACAAGAGAAGAAGGGGTCTGTGATCTGAAGAATAAAATCCCAGATGTTCCACACTATAGTTGGCAAATGTATCCATCCACTTCGAGTTGGCCAAGAATCTGTCCAACCTCTCTTGAATATTGGCTCCACCATCACGTTTATTGTTCCACGTGTAACATGGGCCTGAGAACCCCAGGTCAACCAAATCACAATCCTCAACTGCCTCCCTGAATTGCATCATACCGGAGAAAGATTTGTCAAAACCCCCCTTCTTCTCACTCCTAGACAGGAGTTCGTTGAAATCACCACCGCAGATCCAAGGAAGATGATCAACTGCGCTGAGTCGCCGGAGGAGGTCCCATGAGAAATGTCTCAAGTTAGTCTTTGGATCCCCATAAATACCCGAGAACCTCCAAGCCAGACCAGTCTCTGATTTACACTGGGCATCTATGTGACCAGATGAGGACGATAGAATTGTGATATCGATACTATCCTTCCATAACAGCATTAAACCACCGCTACTGCCATTACAATCAACACTATGACCGCTGGAGAACCCCAGAGAGCTCACCAGATTACCTGCCTTAGACCCTAACAATTTCGTTTCAGTGAGGAACACAAAATCCGGGGAATGTCTTTTCACCAACCTCTTCAAGGCTGTCAATGCACTAGGGTTCCCCAGCCCCCGTACATTCCAGCTAACGCCTATCATTGCTCCCGGCGGGCCTGAATATCAGGCTCCGCCGATCTCATTGGGTCCACTTCTGGACTGGAGGTTTTCCCCTTCTTCGAATCCCTGACTACTTCAGATAATTCAAACACTACCTTCCTTTTGCAAGCCTTACTCCCCCCTTCAGACTTAGAACCAGGAGAATGAAGGGGGGGTAAAGCACTAGTCTTTGGAGAAATTTTCCTCGGACTTTTCCCAGAAGCCCTCCTTGGGGGGCTTTGAGCTTTTGGCTCTTTCTTACTGATTTTCCCTGCCATAATCATACGCTGAAGGGGACTGGAAATTTTACATGCTATCTGAGTTTGATTCATACTTCTGGCTGCTCTTTTCCACTTCTTGCCTGATTTTTTTACAGGGGTCACCTGTTGTTCTAATTTTTGCAGCTGATGGTCTACTGCAGGGTCCTGCATTTGAGTCACTAAATTCGGGGCAACCACTTCCCTTCCTGGACACACTTCCATTTGTTTTGAGCCCATATTTTCACTCCCAGACCCACGACCAGATTCGCTAAGAATGAGACTCTGTGTTGAAGTGCTTGGGCCGAGCCCACTAACGGGCCCATCGATGGCCATTCTATCAGACTGGGGGTGGTTCATCTCCCTCCCAGGAGGTAGGGTTTCAGTTCTGCCAATCGTCGTAACTTCTCTGCCTATCACCGCCGCATTCGCCGATTCCCCATTTTGTGAAGCTATAGATCCCGACTGGAGATTCCGAGATCCGCCATCAGACGAATTAGGGTCTTTGTCCCTTAATTTGTCTCTTTCAGAAGAACTCTCACTACCTTGACCCGACCCCTTTGGTTGTAATCTATTCGTACTCAGTGCTCTCATCCATTGCCCAAACCTTGTGGTTGTTCCGTCTAGGGCTCCTAGTCTGGCTAAATCATCAGTACATTCCTTCACCACATGTCCAATTCGACCACACACAAAGCAGAAATCCGGCAGCCGTTCGTATTTTAGCCCCACAACTACTATGTCCTCATTTTTGCCCAACTTCAGCCTCAGCCTCAGCCATCTCTTCAAGGGTTTGGTGATGTCGATCTGGACCTTTACTCTAAGATATTTCCCCCAGCATTCTCTTGAATCAGACGGTAGTTCCACTGCCACTCCTATTTGCTCTGCCAACCATTTTGCTGACCTTCTGTTCATACACATTATCGGAATATCATGGATTTGCACCCAGAATTCCGCTTTGTTGAAGCTCAATTTTGACACCTCCCTAGAGCCCTCTGGTTTCTCCAGGACAATCAGACTTTTCCCAAAATGCCACGGCCCCCGCTGCCAAAAACGATTACGCTCCTCACGGTTAACGAAATAGAACATAAAAGTATTGTCACTTACTAATTCGATCTCCACTTTCCCGAACGGGCTCCAGAGTTGATCGATTAAAGATTTGAAAGCATCTCTGTTCACTTTTTTCCCCGATAATACCTTACCCACCAGACTTCGCTCTACGTCTCCAGCACCATCCTTATAGACCTCTTCTGACGCTTCTAATACTGCATTGTCTTCTTCTGCTAGAGAAAGGTTCTCACAAAGACCAGCTAATTCTATTGCACTCATGTCTTCTCAAACGTCTAGCCTACCAAAAGGGAATAGAGAAAGAAATTTGGGGAAGATGAAAGAAAACCCTAAAGAACCGCTACTCTGAAACGAGAGAGACCCACTTCCCGAGGGACCCACTACTTTCACTTTTCTTTCTCAGAGAGAGAGAAAAGGAGAGACTTAGAAATGTAATTCGTTAAGCATCTCCAATGGAGAGCACTAAAAAATACATAAAAATAGTGTAAAAATAGAATCTTATTGGAATATTCTCATACTAAAAATTTTTCTACTCCAATGCACTCAACACTAATTTAGTGTAAAAGAGCATCTGTACAAGAATATTATCTTAATAAACTCTTATATAATACTAATTAATTTGTATTGACTAAAACAAAATTAATTAATTTTTTTTGACATAAAAAATATTATTCTTAAATAATTAATTGTATAATATAAAAAATTTTAAAAAAAATTCCATCATAATTTTACCCCAATTTTTTCACCATTAATTAAATGTATAATTAATAAGTAAAAATAATAATTTAAATATATATATATATATATATTAATATTGGTGTCATTTTAAAGATCTAGACGAGATCTTTTCAACGATATAATTTTTAAAATATATATCATTATAAATAAGTGTGAGATGGTTAAATTAGGAATCGTAACAAAACAATTTAGTATTGATTTGACATTTAAATAAAAACATTTAAAAAAATAGTGTTGCTGTGAATAGTGGTTCACCAAATTAAGACATATCAAAGAAATTTAGGGCGCGTTTGGTATTGTTTTTAAAATGGTGTTTTTGAAAACTATTTTTAAAAATGGAAATCATGTTTTAAAAATGATGTTTTTAAAAATGTAATGTGTTTGGTAATGTTTTTTAAAAGTAGTTTTTTGAAACGGAAAACGATGTAAAAGTGTTTGGTTGTTGTTTTTAAAATGAGTGAAATAGTTGTTTGGAGGGAAAAGTTAAAGTTTATTTTGAAAACCTGTTTTGAAAACAATAGAAAACAATAAAAAGTTGTTTTTAACTTTTTAGTTATAACTTTTAAAAAGTTGTTTTTTGTTTTCAAAAACAGTTTTGTAAAATGTTCAACCAAACAACATTGTAGTTGTTTTTTGTTTTTAAAAACCAAAAACAGTTTTTAAAAATGGATCCAAACACTACCTTAATGTTTTAGTGTTAGGTTGGAGATTTTTCAATGACAGCTTTTGACGTAGCAAAAAGCAAAACAGAATTGTAAAGGGAATTTAATCAGGTGCAACAGGCCCACAGGATATCATCCCATACAATAGACCCACACTAGTTAATGTAGACTTGCATGCAACACCAAAACGGTGCCGTTTAGGAAATTAAAAAGGAAAGCTGAACCCTAGCTATAAAAGCCTTCTTTCCTTCGGACCAACCTCAAGCAACTCCTTCACTTCAAACCTCTTCTCTCTCTTCAAGAACAGACACAATCCTCTTCCTTCTCTAAACCAATTCTCCATTAAAACGACACTAAAACCTTACCAAACCGCAACCTAACAGTGTCACATATCCATTTACTCTCAAAGGTTTCCTGTATTTGTGTCTTGCAATTTTCGCTGCTAAAATTAAGTCTTGCAATTTTTCTCTATGGGCAATTTACACTCTTCCAACAACACCAACATCATATATGATGTCTTCCTCAGTTTCAGAGGTGAAGACACCCGCGATGGTTTCACCAGCCATCTTTATAAAGCTTTGTGCGAAAAACAAATTGAAACCTTTATGGATGACCGAAACAAAAGAGGGGATGACATCTCCTCCTCTCTTTCAAAAGCGATTGAAGAATCATTGATTTCAGTAGTTATTTTCTCCAAAGACTATGCTTCTTCCAAATGGTGCTTACGTGAACTTGTAGAGATTATGAAGCACGTGAACGAGAATAACCGAATTGTCATACCAGTTTTCTACGGCGTTGATCCATCCGATGTTCGTAAACAGACCGGAAGTTTCAAGGATTCGTTTGACAAGTATGGAACAGAATCACCAGAAGAGGAGCAAACTTGGAGAGAAGCTTTGACTAATGCATCCAATAAATCTGGATGGGATTCCTCTGTACAGAGGTAATTCCTAATTTACCTCTTACTTTATTTTACTTAATCCTAATTTATAAAATTAATATTCCTAATTTTGTTCAAAATTAGTTAACAAGAAAACTCCTCTCCCTCATCTCACATATTTTGGAGAGAATAGATCTGGATTCATTTTTCAAAAAATTTCATGTTATTTCTTATTTCCTTTTCAAAACAGAGACCAATATTCATGGTAATATTTGTTTATATATATATATATATATATATATATATATATATATATATATATATAATTTTCTCAATTAATATTTCTTCCAAAAAAAAAAATTATTCTTGTGTAAATGGGCGGATATATATATATATATATATATATATATATAATTTTCTCAATTAATATTTCTTCCAAAAAAAAAAATTATTCTTGTGTAAATGGACCCGCCCTCTTTCTAATTATATATAAGAACTACTGCTTGTAATAAATTATATATGATGTGAATATATGTTTGTTCATTAGATATACTTCAGAAAAAGAAAAAGAAAAAAAAAAAAGGTTTGTGCATTAGATTTCCTCTACACACTTTTTATATGATCAACTAAAATTCTTTGGAGTCCTTACATATTTAAATAGAATACGATGTGATTGATGCTGGTAGGTTTGTATTTAAAATTCCAGTTATCAATAGGACTCCTTGGGTTGTGATAATTTCTGCTTATTATTGTGGTATTTTCATTTGGCAGAACTGATGCAGAGCTTGTTAGCAAAATTGTAAATGATATTTGGGAGAGATTGATGGGTCATTATATACCGTCTGGTTTCGGAGGACTAATTGGACTTGAACGAATTGATCAGATTATATCATTATTATGTCTTCATGATAGTACAAATGTTCTAATTATCGGGATTTTGGGGATGGGTGGTATCGGTAAAACAACTCTTGCTGATGCCATTTTTAATAATAATTCAAATCATTTTCAAGGTGTTTGTTTTATTCAAAATGTTAGGGAAAGATTACAAAACTCAGGAGGATTAGTTGCTCTGCAAAAGGAAATTCTTTCTAAGGTGTTAAAGGATAAAAAACTAGAATTAGACAGTCCAACTATTCCCCCAAAAATCAAGGAAAGGCTCAATCACACAAGGGTTTTCATTGTTCTCGACGATGTGGATGATTTTTCACAAATGGAAAATTTAGTTAAAGGTGTTGATGGATTGGGAGCAGGAAGTAGAATCCTAATAACTTCAAGAGATAGACAAGTACTTCGGAATTGTCATGTGAATAATGATAACATATATGAGGTTGAGGGATTTAACCCTCATGAAGCTCTTCAACTCTTCCGTAGTTATGCTTTCCAAGATAGCCATCCCACTGAAGATTTTACAGCACTCTCCGAAGAGTTTGTAAATTATGCAAAAGGTAATCCGTTAGCTCTTAAAGTGTCGGGTTCGTCATTATACCAAAAGAGCAAACGAGAGTGGGAAAGTGCAGTAAACACATTACAACCAAATTTGGATCGTAAAATTTTTGACGTGTTAAAAATTAGTTTTGATGGATTGGATTATAGAGAGAAGAATATATTTCTTGACATTGCATGTTTTTTAAAAGGGGAAGATCGAGAGTATGTAGTAAAAATACTAGATGATTGTGACTACTCTCTAAGTGTTCTCATTGGCAAGTCACTAATAACAATTTCATGGAATCTTAAAATACAAATGCATGATTTACTACAAGAAATGGGTAGGAAAATTGTCCATGATGAATCTCCAGACGACCTAGGCAAACGCAGCAGGTTGTGGAGACAAGAGGATGTTCTTGACACACTGAAGCATGATGATGTAAGTCTATAATAAATGAGTAAACATATATACAACCGGGGTTACGGCACCGCTTTGGAAAAAAGTGGGAAAACACATGGGACCCATGTGTTTTTCTAAAGCGGTGCCGCAACCACGGTTGTACGTAGAATTACTCATAATAAATTTGTATTGCTTTTATGATTAGATGCCCCATAAAATTTGATGAATATGTAGAATACTATACTTGCTGCAAATTAGTTTGGTAAAACTTTTCAGTGTAAGATGAAGAAGTGTTGCTCCTTAACTGGATCAATATGCAAATATTTGGTCTACGAATATTTTAGAATATATTTATTTATTTATTTTATGATATAACTTATACTTTGCTTTTGGCTGTCAGGGGACTAATGCAGTTCGAGGGATAGTCCTAGATATGTCCAAGATAAAGGATATGCATTTGAGCCCTAAAGCTTTCACGAAAATGCGCAATCTTATATTACTCAAATTCTACGATTCTTCTTGGATTAAAAAGTATTCTATGGATTGTAGCCGTCACCCACCATATCACTCTAAAGTGCATTTTGGGGAAGGTCTAAGTGATCTTTCCGATAAGCTGAGGTCTCTCATTTGGCTTGGATATCCTTTACCTGCACTGCCATCCAATTTTAATCCAGATAACCTTGTTGAACTTGATCTGAGACATAGCAATGTTGAAAGACTTTGGGAAGACAGTATGGTATTATTTTTTTTATATATTTATTTTGTATAGTTCTCAAAAACTTAATTATTTATTGTAATCATTTTACTTTATTTTTTGTTACACAGCATGCCCCAAAACTCAAGCGGCTGATTCTTGGTTACTGTACACGTCTTACTAAGATCTCAGGCCTCTTAAAATCCCCATTGATTGAGGAGATAGATATCAGATACTGCAGCAGCTTGCTTGACTTTCCCCAACTTGATCAACATGTCAACAACCTCCGTGATTTGTTTATGAAGGGTTGCAAAAGTCTTAGGAGCTTTCCTAGTGATATTCATTTTGAATATATTTCATCTCTTGATCTCCATGGATGTAGAGGTTTGAGATTTACACATTCATCGGGTTTACCGTGTTCTTTAAGAAGCTTATGTTTAAGTGATTGCAATCTAAAAGAAATCCCGGAAGATATTTTCTGTTTTCCCTCTTTGTTACATTTAGACCTAAGTGAAAACCATTTTGAGCATCTACCAAAAAGCATGAAGCAACTTCGTAATTTGAATTGTCTCAAGTTAAACAATTGCAATATGCTTCAATCACTAACAGAGCTTCCATCAAGTCTAATTCTTTTATGCGCAAGTGATTGCAAGCGGCTCCGATCAATACCAGATGCATCTGAATTTGCAGAAATAATCAGATATGAAGGGTATTGTACTGTGTTCATATTTACTAACTGCCTGAAGCTTGAGGCAGCAGTCGGCAACATGTTGGAACAACTAAGAAAATACCTTAACAAGGTAATTACTCTGTTAATCAATCTCGTTCTCTCTATCTCTCTATCTCTCTATCTCTCATTAAAAATAATTATGATTTTCATGTTATAGGAAAGTGGCATTTTGGACTTATGTTACTCAGGAAGTGAAGTTCCAGAGTGGTTCATATATAGAACTGAAGGATCTTCGATCAAATTTGGAGTTCCTGAATGGCATAAGCTCCTGGGATTTGCAGTATGTGCTGTTATTGCATTTGAGGAATATTGTTACGTTGGTGCTGAAGATGAATTGGATGATTTTGGAGACGAGGATTTTGGAGATACATTGGAAGTTAGTTACTCGTTCATAAGTAATAATAAACTACGGGGCAGTGGTGACATTATGGTTGCTTGTAAAAACATAACATTAATTGACTCACATTATGTCGCGTTACGGTTTCTCCCATATTCATTATTCGATGAGTTCACAAATTGTTCATTTAAATTCTGGCTTTCAAAAAAGGTTCCTAATTTCAGAGTGAAAAATTGTGGGGTATGCCCAATGTCAATACAAAATATTCGGAAAACAAGTGGAAGAAGTTGCACATCTAATGATAATCAGGGGAAGGAACTAGAACCATATTCTAAGAGATTAAACCACAACCGTTCTCTTTCTCTTTGAGCGCATTTTGCATTCTAAAATTCGCTTATTGTTCTACAATTGTTGGACCAAGACTTCTCATCTTTCGGGTAAGTCATTCAAGCAACTTCACTTCACGATTCAAAATTTAGTATTGAAATAGAATTTTGCTGTTATTATTAGTACTACAACATTTTTTTTTTGTTGTTGATAAATTGAAAATGACAGATAGTATGCAAAGAAGCTATGTCTTCCTTCTACTACCAAGGTAATGAATCTCTCAAACTTTGACATTCACCAATATTGCTTCTCATAGAATCTAATTTATCAGATATAAAGAATATATTCACATATGTTCATAGTTATATAATCGATGATAATTACCTCCTGTACTGAAGTTGTCTGGTTCAGGTATGGATGAAGCTCTTAATTACCTTATAGCAAACAGTTTTTTGCATTGACATTAAGTGAGAAAATAAAGCTCTTAATTAGCTGAATAGAAATGCAGAGGATGATGTACCTCCGTTAGTTGAATAGTTAATTAGCTGTTGTGTTTTGATGTATATATTTAGTAAAAAAATGAAAAACAATATTACTCACATGAATAAGTTTAATGTTTTAGTACTGGAATGGGACTATTGATCACATTTTTCATGAAATGTTATGTGTCAGTATTGTATATATTTAGTACATGAAGTCAAACTGTTTGCCTGGACAATAAGAGGTCATGTAGATATATCATCAAGAATTTTAGAACATCTCAGAGTCTAGTCCTGTTTATATACTGGTTTATGTAAATTACATGGTTCATTCTAGAGGCAGGACGTTGGTATTACACTGACTTGAACTTTTATTATTCTATCATCTCATATGATTCTTTTAATGGTCAATAAGGATCATATTCAATCATACATGTTAATTTATATGATTAATGACTAATCGCTTCTTTTGTAATTGCCTGTTTTATTGTCAATAAAGAAAATTTTGCGATCCTGATGCAATGCCCAAATTCTGTCTTTCAGCTGCTAATTAGCATTAATGGTTGGTGTTCACAAATATGCGTAAAGTTGTGAGATAGGTCAGCAGCATTCAAACCTTTAATTTCTGTCTTTTATGTGAACAAAGAATGCATATATGTTAAATTTAATATGAGTAATGCTATTAATTTTGATTATAAGTAGTAAATCATGAAATAACTGAGTTCATGGAACACACTTTTGCCCAAAGCAGTAATGCCATTTAGAGAGTAAATGAGTTTGTATTTTATATTTCACCTTAATTTGTGGACTGAGTTTAGTTGTCATTTAGATATATATTATCGTTTCCTATCATAAAAAATAATAATAAAAAAAAATAATAAAAATTGAGTGAATTGAGCTTTTTAAGAAAGCAGCTACAAATCCTGTTAAAGAAGAAGGAGAAGAAAAAGAAGAAGAAAGCATCTACAATGCAGAGGCTACATCAGCTCTCAATCAAATTATTGCTGCTGAATATGATTTTGTTTACTAATTATAAGTTGTAGCTGTTTCTCTGATTCTCTGTTTACTAATCATAATATGAAAAAATTAATGTTGTGATTGAATGGAATGGAACTTCTGATAAATTTTTTTACTGTCCAAGATTATAAAAAGGGATGCTATGTGATTGTTGATTGAAGTACTTGAAGATAATCTAGATAGAGAAAAGGTCTTTTTATGATCCAACGTTTTGACCTAAATTGGTAACTAAAATAACTCATTGGTTTAATATTTAAGAAACATGAATTAATTAGCTGTGAAGATGTTATCAAATTTTTAACATTTTGTTGTCATTCATATATTTTTATGGATAGTAACTAGTAAGAGATGATGAGAGGTATCCTCAAGTAGGAGATGATGCGAATGCGATGATATCCTTAAGAGGCATTGTAAGTTCTGACTATATGCATAATTTTCGGAATTAAAGTATATATTGTCACTTTGCTATCGATTTTCTTAACAATGCATACACATTTGACACTCCTTAAGTTATTTGGAATTGTACGAGTCCAAATCGAGGAACATTATGAGATATTTGAATATATTTATGCAGTACTTAGCTTATGCTTTATTTATCAAAGCTATACATGGCTAAAGGTTCATAATAATTAGAATCTTTACTGACTTGTTTAATTTACACAGCGAGACGTTGCATAATATGTGCATTTATTCTTTTTTGGACAGATTGCATCGTTTGCTGATGATTCGGAAGAAAATCCTACCAATTATATATGTGTGTGGTGGTGGGTTTGAGTATCATCATGTGTATTTTAAAGTATGTGTGTAGAGTTTTCTACCCGATATTATGAGAGTATATATTGAAACACATGTACATAGTGGTTGATATCGTCTTGATAAACCCCAAACTAATTCGTATTAGATTTGTTTTTTTTGTTTTTTTTTTTATTTTTTCAACTCAATAGTGGTTAAACCGACTTTGAATTAAATCTTCCACATGTGACTTTGCACTTCATATAACATATAATAATACTTTGCAAAGTCACTTTAATTTCCTTTATAAAGTTACAATATTCATGAGCTTTCAAAATCATTCAAATTGATCCATCAAAAAGCTATATAGCTTCTCTTGTTTGATCTCCATGGAAGAGTTTAATAAATTTATGTTTCTGATCATGATCAGCCTAGCAGCCATTTCAGGAGCTCAAAGCTTCAACGTAGATGGTTGGGTCAATACTAGGCTTGAAGCTGAAAAACAAACAGTGACCAACCTCCAATTCTACTTCCATGAACACTCAGTGGCAAGAACCCTAGTGCAATCAGGGTAGCTCAAGCCTCCGAGATGACCAACAAGTCCCCAACCCTTTACGGGATGGTGATGATGGAAGACGATCCACTGACTGAAACCCTGGATCCCAATTCGAAGCTTGTGGGCTGAGCACAGGGGCTTTACGGGTCAGCTAGTAAGGCTGAACTAGGTCTGATCATGGTCTTCAACTTTGGCTTCACAGAGGGTATGTACAAAGGTAGGTCTATCAGCATCCTTGGCTTCAATTCAGCGATGAATCCGGTCCGGGAGATGTCGATCGTAGGCGGAACCGTCATTTTCCGGCTGGCACGGGGATATGCAATAGCTCAGACAAATTGGTTTGATCCTGCCTCTGGTGATGCTATAGTTGGGTACAATATTACAATTGTTCATTAGGACAACATGAACATGATACAGCTTGATCAAATCCTGTCATTTCTAGTTATATTAGTTTACCAGAAACATTTGTGTTTTTTTTTTTTTTTAGTTTGGTTGGATTTAAATAAGATTGTTGTTCTGTGGTCCTTATCACTTCTCAGGTTGTAGGTTCGAGCTGTTTTTGTATTTTGTTTTGTAGGCTGGTGTTGTGCTTTAGCTTGTTTGGGGGTTAGTGTGGTTGCGTGCTTTGTTGGGTTGAGGGCGTGAGGCTTGTTTGTTGCTCTTCGGCTTTGCCGCTTATTAATAAAATTTGCCGTTCAAAAAAAAAAAAAAAAAAGTATACTACAGTTTATAATGTCATTTTGGCTTTTATATATGTGGGAAAAATATCAAGTCGGAAAATCCCGTACATTTTTTCATATGAGATCTCAATTGACACCGAAGTAAAATGAAAAAATATACATTTTTACACTGGTGCCAATTGACTCAAATTACTTTTCACATCATTTAAAATGAGTTTTGGGTAAACTTGTTAAGTTTAAGCTCAGAAAGCTAGTCTTGCTTGAATTGGATATGCTAGTTTCAAATGCTACAATGATTTTGTTTCAGGTTCTGTAGATTTTGTAAAGATGCAACTTGAACTGCATTCACAGAACCAAAACATGAAATACAACTTTTGTGGAATGCATTTGGGCTTGTCTGCTAGCTATGTAGTTTTTATTGAATACAGTCTACACTGGTTTCCTGTTATATATAATATAACTATAAAGAATTAAAGATTAAACAATGCAAAAGATAATGGCAGACACTAAATTGTCAAAATCATTGGCATATTGCATTAACAAGATAGCTGATGCTAATTTTTAAAACTTACAAAGAGAAAACTAAACTTGAGAGAGACAAAACAATGCATATGGATTGGTTTTACAATTTCCTGTCACTAGCATCTCAGTTTCAAATTTTGAAATTTCAATCTATTCCAGAAAAGCAGTGGATATGGGTGGGGTAAAACATAATAATGAGAAAAGTTTCAATCTATACGAACATATGGGGCTTGCCTTGCTGTGTAATAGGGTAGATAATGAGAAAAGTTTCCATGGAATGGTTGTATCACGCCATCCATACGTTCGTATGATAAAATCCTGTCAAGTAGTATAATTTAAATTGATGAAGTTATCTTCATTGATTCTCTCAATCACCGTCATAACTGATATATTTCTTCAAGAAAAGACGCACACATGACAGGATTCTATTGACGAACTTACAAATGACACGGTATATTTACCATTGAAGCGAAAAAACCAACACTATGGCTCCTAATCAATGAAATTTCAACATTAGGAATACTATAAGTCTATAACAGTCTAATGACAGCAGTTTTTACTCAAAAAAACCTACATGACAATCTTGTTTTCGTGCACGAGTATTATTTGCCAACCAAAAAACAATCCGGTACTCCGTTCAATATAAAATTTTAGACCCAAATTAGTACATGAAATTCTGATAATACCAAACCCAGACAACTTGAAGATAGCAAGGCAAGAGGGCCATGAACAAATATGTCGATACAATCAATGCATGGTAAGAATTTGAAAGCCAGAGTTCCATCAACACTCACGTAAATGTGCTCTGTCTCAATTTATATATCGATTTCTTCATAAAAATACATTTGCATAGAGATTGAAGAATAGAGGTGGTTCTAACTCACAGTTATATAAACACCACAAACATACAAAATCAGAAAGAATTAATGTCAGCCTAATATCAAAGCTCAAATATGATGGAGAAACAGAAAGAGGGAAAAACAAAAAAAATTCGAAAGCTAGCAAAATTAAAAGAAAACTGAGGTATGATCAATATTTACACCCATAAGAAAATTATAATCTGACAAGAGACACAATTAAACAAAAATCACAATAAGCAAATATCTAAGAAAGAAACTACTAATCCAAGAAAGATATTATGAAAAAAAGAAGAAATCAACATCTTACTTTCACTCATTCTTGATGATGACCATTAATAGGAAATGGCCATTTCAACGTTTTATGAATCCTATCACCACAAGGCTAGAGAGCAGGGACGTATAAACTTTCATCATTGTCCAAATTGCATTGGTTGAGGAAGAACAAACAGCTTTCTCAATAGAGGAAGGAGGCCAACTAATGCTATTTGAAGCTGCTCCGAGCTATTTAAGCAAAAACTGACTTGTCCTGCCCCTTTATTATTCAAATTGGCACAAGCAATCAAATTTGTTGACCGTCCAATGGGTACCTGGGACTGTATATTGCATCCAATGGCAAGATCACCATGCCAATCCATGACAGAGAGCCCAAGAGTTGACAGCGAACGACCAAGAGGATAATCCTTATCTCTCAACTGAGCCTCCGAACTGCCCCCATACGCAACATCACTATGACCTGTCATTGCACCACCTGTCATAACAACCCGTAATCGTTTGCTTACAATCAATTTGTCTTCAAGTTTCAACCCAGCTGATAGAGTATCACCCAAGTGTGTAACTGAGAGACCAGCTGTTGCCTTATTCCTCCTAAAATTCATTAACCTTGTCTCGCTATGCAGTGTATAAGCCAAGTTATGATCCCAACCATGAGTTTCTAGAACAGGCCTAACAAGCCACTGGTTGTTGGAATCAAGATAACGATAACGGTGGGTGGGATTATCAGAGTCAAAAGAAGCAGGTAAGGCCAAATCCGGCATTGCAACTGGCACAGTTCCTGCAGCATTACTTTCTTCTTCTTCTACATTTTCAGTGTAATCACTAGGCAGATTCTTAGCTGCAGCTGCCATTTTCTTCATCATCTTCCGTTGCCTTTTCTCTTCCTTTAACTGTGCTTCTTCATAAAAAGTCTTTCCCTGTATTCTAACTCGTCAAAATGCGTCTTCTTCTGAGCTTTGGAAAGCTTTGACACCTGAGCCTTAATTTAGTACATTGAGGTTTCTTTGTTTACTACACTGCTATGAAACCTGTTCGTAACTCCCCAGTATTTATCGAACAGGTTATGTCAGCTTTGAAAGATCTTGTGAAAACAGAAGCGAACAAACATGAAATTGGTGCAAGCAAGATCTGTAATGCTATGGAGCTTCACTGTCTTCATGTTCTCCATAATTTTGCTTCAACACTATCATCATTCATCACTCACTGAGATCACACCATCAACTACTCTCAGAGAAGGAGACCACCCTCCATTTTTTCTTGCATGACACTCCTGGTGGACCAAACCCTAGCGCGGTGAGGATCATTCAATCCAACGCCTCAGCAGCAAACAGCACTGCACTGACGCCATTTGGCATGGTGTGGGTTGTTGATGATCCTCTGATGGTGGGACTGGAGCCTTCAACGGCAGTCATCGGGGGGGGGGGGCGCGGGTGGGGTTCTACGTTTCAGCCGGTCAAAGTGAATTAATGCTGGTGGCATACCTTGATTTCGGGTTCACCACCGGGGAGTTCTCCGGTAGCTCGATCAGTATGTTGTCAAGGAATCCGGTGAGGGAGATCAGTTTGCGGTGGTTGGCGGCCAAGGGAAGTTGAGGATGGCTAGTGCATATTTTATAATGAGAGCAATGGTGATTCCATTGTGGAGTATACAGTGATAGTGAGGCATTTTATCACTTAATAGAACAAATTATTTCACCACTGTTGATGGTAAAAAACACTAATTTATCGTTACAATGTTTTAAGTTCAAATCACACTTTTACAGGTGGTATATCAATAAATAAATAAATAAAACAAATCATTTCTAAATTTTCCTTCAAGTTTCATGATCATTAGCCTCTTTTTTTATTACAATAAGATATTGGAGAGAAAACTCTCCACATATGTTTGTAAACTGCTCATGGTAAGATTTGAACCCATATTAGTGACGTTGATTACCATTTGTGTTAATTTCAAATTTAAATGAAAAATACTCTACAAAGCGGTTATTGATGCACAATCAATGAATTTTTTGCACAATCAAGTACAAAGTGCTAGTGGTATATAATAAAAGAGTGTTATCTAAATTCGAAACTAGAAGGTTTATTATCAAAACAACATCAATCAACCCACATGTTGGTTTTATATTTCAGATTCAATGTTATTTGTATACACAATTCATGATTTGCTTTTCCATGTGAAACATGATACTGGACCTAAACTGACCACTGAATGTGCCCTCACCCACAAATGAAAAAAAAATATTCTCCTTGTTTGTGAATTATGATGTTCATAGGCCCCATCCAAAAAGAAAAGTTGTATCTATCCTTCTTTTTCCTATCAGGGGTGCCAATCAGTAATCATGAATTATTGTACTCACATTTGCACAGAATCCACAACCAATGTGAACACAGTTTGTGGAAAATCGCCAGAGAGTTTTGTCGGAAAGGAAAGGGCGTAGTGTAGTGATATTCAAACCCAAACCGTCGGACAAGAACCAACCAATGATATATAAAGAACTCAACAACTAAAGCCACCTCAAGCACAATGGCTACCAAATCTTCACTTTCTCTCCTCTCATCACTGTTTTTGATGCATCTAGCTCTATCATCATCATCATCCGGGTCACTGACCATTTCAAGCCATGGATTCTCGATAAGAGAAGCAACCGTAGCTGAACTCCAGCTTGCTTTCAAGCAATACAAGCTCACTTCAAGGCAACTTGTTGAGTTCTACCTTGGAGAAATCCACAGACTCAATCCAGTCCTCAGAGGGGTCATAGAGGTGAACCCAGATGCTCTACGTTTAGCTGATAAGGCTGATATAGAGCGAAAAGTGAAAGCACCAAGTTCACTGCTTTGTTTACATGGAATTCCAATCCTGGTCAAGGACAACATAGCCACCAAAGATAAAATGAACACAACAGCTGGCTCATTCGCTCTTCTAGGCTCGATCGTGCCAAGAAATGCATTTGTGGTCACCAAGTTGATCGAAGCTGGAGCTATAATTCTCGGAAAGGCTAGCCTGAGCGAGTGGGCTCATTTCAGAGGTGCTGCTCCAAGTGGATGGTGTGCTAGAAGTGGCCAAGGAAAGGTTTGTGTAGAATCATGTTATTATGTTACATATATGCAACTCATAATCGATCTCATATCATGTAACGTGATTGTAGAATCCTTATGTTCTGTCAGCAGACCCTTGTGGATCGAGCAGTGGATCAGCAATATCAGTAGCAGCAAATATGGCAGCAGTGACACTTGGAACTGAGACTGATGGCTCCATTTTATGTCCATCTAGTTACAACTCAGTTGTCGGAATAAAACCAACCGTTGATCTCACCAGCCGAGATGGTGTCATTCCAATCACTCCTAAACAGGACACTGTTGGGTAAGTGTTGTCGAATTCAAATACATTTTGCTTTCTAAACTACAAAAATAATTGAACAAGTTTGCAATTCTACAACCATTTTAATCAATTGAGGAACTCTTTTCCATGTCGGATCATGTAAACAGGCCTATGTGTAGGACTGTGGCAGATGCTGTTTATGTTCTTGATGCAATTGTAGGCTTTGATCGTAAAGATGCAGCCACCAGAGAAGCATCAAAATACATCCCACTTGGTGGCTACAAACAATTTCTCAAGACTCATGGACTTAAAAAGAAGAGATTGGGGACAGTGAGGAATCCATTCGTCGTTAAAGGATCTGTGTTAAAAATTGGAAAAAATTTTGTATGTTATTTGCTTGTCTAGTTTCAGCCGTATGAAAAATTTGAACATTGATGTTCTGATTCCAAATTGTTAGATCAGAACATCTCATCCATAACAATGAAAAATATAAATAAAATCATCTATAAAATAACCATAAAACCATTTTGAAAACATAAATAACATAAAATCATAAACTATACAACCATATTGTGATATCTCCTTTTATGAGATATCAGTACATCCATACATCATGGCTGCTGTCTCTGAGTCATGGTCATCGTGGGTGATGCCTCTTTTGGACATTCTCACCATGGGTGATGCCTTTGGACATTCTTACCATGATCATGAACATCCATGAAAAACCATTTCATAAACATAAAAATGAGCAACATAAGAAGACATATTAACAGAAACATTTCTCTCTGTATTAACCATACATCCCATGCCATTTTTCTGATGGCTTGCAATGTACAATGCCCAAAGGGGGTTTATATAGAAAAAAATACAATGAATTGACACTTTGCCAGCTTTGGCCATAGACACAAGGTCTGGCACAGCCACCCTATTACACTGATACAATCAAAAAACAAATTGAGAATTCTAAGAGTAACAAATATATAATTTCAATTTAACTAAACTAAATTACAAAGCAGAAAAAAAAAAGAGACTGTTGAAGGTCCTCGAGTTCAGTTGAAGTACGAGGATTGACAAGTAAACAAAGAAAACCCCTAGTCGTCTTGTGGGAGTGGTAAACCCCTACCGAAAAGTCCCTTCGAAGCGCATCCCAAAGCCACAATGGCACCAAAGTAATAGCCCAATGAAATTCCATGAGAGTCCAAGTTGTCCACCATTGTTGCCGCCTTGTCCCTTTGGTCTTGAAACCATCCATGTCAACTATCATCGAATTAGGCTTGCCCACAAAATAAATATGTAATGGATCAAGAGTGTTAATGAACCCGACAAGATCTTTCTTCACCTCAAATCCATCCCAAACAAAGTCAACATCAACCAATCCTAGTCTCACTTTAGTATCTTCAAACCCAATGTTTAGTTTACCAACAAATTGGCCAACAAGAGCTAGCGGTATTGTTACCAAATCTTCAAAAATATTGCTCTCGATTGTCCTGTCAATTTCTTCAACAACTAGATTTGTTGATTCAATGTGACGCAGAATGGAAGTTCTAGAGTTTACCAGCGTAATCCCTAAAGTAACAAAACTGGAATCCACCAACAAAGAACGAATGTATATAAACCGAAAATTGATAATATTATTCAATAATTCTGAAACTGATAACAAAGAGCCTTAAATAGCCTCTTGAAACCCTAAAATAAGCAAAAAGACTAAAATATCCTCAAACTAAACAAAAACAACTAAAAACGGAAAAATAAGAAAAAACACAAAATCTTCGGTTGCCCGATAGCCTAACTTAAACTGCTCCAATGAGGACGCAAATGACGTCAACCGGGGAACTCGGGTTGCCATGCTATAGATCTCTGAAGACCCTTTCCGAAAACATATTATAGTAGGAAATCTGACAACCGAGTCAAAAGTTATGCCCGTTTCTTTGGAGCACCTCTTTTGGACAATTTTCTGTCCATCTCTTCTTCAAACTCTAAAGCCAACTGTCCTACATCACAATGTGATCTTTGTCAACTACCTCAAGGCCAATTGACTCCACCATTTGTTGGGTGAGATTCTCAAAAATTGAAGACTCAAATTGATCATCATTCTCTTCAATTTTAACACACTCTTGAACACTACTCTGGTAATTAGCAACTTCGCCTTGTGATTGAAAATCATCGTGAGTAGCATCATCAGATATCGGAGGCGAGATGTTGTCCTTGAGTGTGGAGTGAGACGGATTTGCGATCTTCTTTGAAAGCTTACAATCTTCGTTTCTGTTAACAGGTTGGCCTCGGGCAAATCCTTCCGCGCGTGTCCTGTCAACTGGTTGCCTGTAGTTAGCGTTGAGGTTCAGCCTGACAAGCATCTCACGAATCTCCGCCACCTGTCGTCGGTTTTCCTCCACCGTTGCCCACAAGGCCTCTACCCCACGATCACTGTCAATAGGGTTTCTGTCTCCCACTTCATTATTTGCCATCGAGCTAGGCGAATCCTTGCTCTAATACCAATTGACGCAGCAGAAATCACAAAAAGAATACGACCAACGTCAATATTCTTGATAAACTCTGGAATCCACCAGCAAACGAGAGAAACTCTCAAAAAGAACTCTGAAATATTATTGATTAATTGAATAATTCGGCCAAAAGGCTTACAAGCATATTTAAAGCAAAAACCCTAACCCTAATCCTTGTTGGACAAGAAACGGGACTAGAAACTAAAAATTACCAAAAATGGAAAATTTGAGATAATTGCGGAAATTAAAACTACTAAAGATTCTAAGCATCCAAGAGTTGACAGAAGTCAATTCCGGAAAGTAAAACTCAAATTATAGCAAAAACGAAACTTTCCTAAAACGGCAAAAAACGGACTTTTCGGGGCCTAAACGACAGAATTTGGCTAAAATAGGGCATGCCTCACAAGCAAAGCTCCTAATACGACTCGAATATGACATTCCTAAAAAGACTAAAACAGGAAAAGATAAAAACTAATCATAATCTTCTAAGATTCATGATTCCTAATTTGACTGAAAAACAAAGATCAAATCTTACCTAAAAGGTAAGTTTGATTTATTTCCAAAACCTAAATTTAATTCCTAATCAAAACAAAATAAATAAACTTGCAAATCAAGAAACAAAGACCCAAATTAATAAAATAAGAAAATAAAAAAATTGCCCAAATCAGATTTCGTCTGATGGAGTCAGGGCACGGTCTGGACTGCGGTTCACTCTTTTTGTCCTACATCAAGGATGATGTACATCTGTTAGTTGAATAGTTAGTCTGGAAAGTAAGAGGTCATGTAGATATATCATCAAGAGGCATTGACAATTAAAGAGGATTCTTTGAATGCCGCCATAGGTGAGTTCTGCACTCCGTTGAACTTAGCCTAGTACTTTATTAGTTCAAACAATACATAGTTACAGGTTTTATAATAGAATTTTAGAACCTCTCATAGTCTAGTCCTGTTTATATACTGGTTTATTTAAATTACATGCTTTGATTGTAGAGTACAAATATATTCTAGAGGCAGAACTTTGGTTTTGCTCTGACTAGAACTTTTAGTATTCTATCATATTCAATCATACATGTTAATTTATATGATTAACATGTAATTGCACAAATCCTGATGCAATGCCCAAATCCTGTCTTTCAGTTGCTAATTAGCATTTAAGAAACATGAATTAATCATAAACTCATTGGTTTTTATGATCAATTTTATAACATTTTGTTGTCATTCAGATATTTGTATGGATAATAACTAGTACGAGATGATGAGTAGTATCCTCAAGAAGGAGATGATGCAAATGCGATGATATCCTCAAGACTCAAGAGGCATAGTAAGTTCTGACTATATACATAATTTCCAGAATTAAAGTATTGTCACTTTTCTATTGATTTTCTTAACAATTCATATACATTTGAGAATCCTTCCTTTATCTAGAATTGTACATGAGTCCAAATCGAGGAACATTATGAGATATTTGAATATATTTATGCAGTAATTAGCTTGTGCTTTATTTATCAAAGCTATACTTGGTTAAAGGTTCATAATATTTCGAATCTTTACTGACTTGTTTAATTTACACAGTCAGACATTGCATAATATATGTGCATTTATTCTTTTTTGGACAGATTGCATTGTTTGCTGATGATTCAGAAAAAAATTCCTCACAAATCCCAAGTAATTAGTCATGCAAGTAGTGTTTTATTATTTGATGTCTCTGTTAAAAACTCTGTTTCAGAGTAATGAGCAGGGTCATGTAAGTAGTCCAATGTTGCTATTTGATAATGCAAATGTTTCTAAACTATCTAGTTGATATATCCAATAATACTCATTTCTACTATAGATGATCAGCCTGGCAGCCATTTCAGGGGCTCAAAGCTTCAATGTAGATGGTTGGGCCAGTACTTGGCTTGAAGCTGAAAAACAAATAGTGACCAACCTCCAATTCAAATCATTAATCTCTGTCTTTAATGTGAACAAAAGAATGCATATATGTTAAATTTAATACGAGTAATGCTATTAATTATAAGTTGTAAATCATTAGATAACGTGGAATTGAGTCATGGATCACTACAATTTTGCCCAAAGCAGCATTGCCATTTACTATGTTAGGGATTGCTTTGCTTAAGAAAAAATCTACTTATAGCTTCACTTTGGAAATAATTAATTTAAGAAAAAGTTGGTAAGTGTTTGGTAAACTTAATTTTAGAATTGCTTAAATTTTGAAAATATGGAAAATGTATTGAACAAAATTACTAAAATAGACATCATTAATAATATAAATATAAAGCTTATAAAAAGAAATAAATAAGAAATTTAAACAATATATATATACAGTGGTTCTCTCATAAGGGATCCCTTATTTAATTTCGGTAAGGACCACCATGAAATCATATTGATTTGAATGAATTTTAATCTGAATTTTTTTGTGAATGATAAGTTCGTTGAAATCTACCTATGAATAAAATTTGAGAATTTTTCAAGCATGAAAACTATTTTTACCGATTTTTTTAAATACGAAGGCATTAGAAAAATAGGTGAAATATAGGAAATTCAAGAAAAATAGTTTTCGTGCTTGAAAAATTCTCAAATTTTATTCATAGGTAGATTTCAACGAACTTATCATTCACAAAAAAATTCAGATTAAAATTCATTCAAATCGATTAAATATATATAACTAAGTCAACTCGCTCATCTTAACACTAAGTTGCTGAGTCAACTCGGCTTAGTCAACTCACTCACTCAAGCTTTGTTAATGGAATCTCTACAACTCAACCTCCAAATCCGCCACCGTCTCCTGCTCGCCGCCGACATCAAGAGATCGTCATCCTTCATCCCTCGCCGTCGAGAGCGTCGCCATCACTGGCACGACGAAATCAAGAGGGAACACCGACTTAGAGACTCAGCAATAGATCTGGAGAAATCGACGAAATCGAGAGGTAGATCTGGAGAGAGACTTAGCAGCGAGGAAGAGAGACACATGGAGGCGGCGACTACGAGGGAGGCAAGGCGGCGTCGGCGTCGGTGGTGGACATGGATAGATCTCCTTCGACCTCCAACTCCGGTGGTGGCCACCACAATTGTTCAATTTCTGTTTATATATATATATATAAATATATCAAATATAAGGGTAATACTCTTTTAATAAAATAGTGAGGGTATTTTGGACATTGCATAAGCAATAAGCTAGCTTCTGCTTCAAAAAGCAACCCCCAGCCAACTTCTCAAAAGTTGCTTATTGGATGAGCAAATTGTAAAATAAGTGCTTTTGGGAAGTTTACCAAACACCCATTTGCTCAAAACTTGAGAAATAAGTGATTATTTCTCAAACAAAAGCAATCCCAAACATAACCTAAATGAGTTTGTATTTTGTATTTTACCTTAATTTGTGGACTGAGTTTAGTTGTCATTTAGATTATATATACTCTCATTTGCATTGATATATTATCGTTTCCTGTTATAAATAATAATAATAATAATAATAATAATAATAAAGGGTGTCGATATTGACACCCATAAAACTTATTAGTACACCTATATTTTATTAAATAATTTAATTACAAAAATATCTCAATAGAAATTTACCATTAAGGACAAATTACTTTAATTAAAAATAAACAAAATACTATATACACTCATTAATTACACCCATATCTTCAATTATATTTCTTTATTTAAAAAAACTTATAATAAACCCTAATTTTTATGATAAACCCTAATTAAACTCTAATTTTATTTTAAGTTTCAAACTTTCTCATTATCATATTGTTTTTGTCTTTCTTTTATGTATAGTTATGAACTCTATCGATAAACAAAAAAAAAAAAAAAAAAATTAATGATAACTATAGATATCAGTAAGGTTTTTTTTTTTTTTTAGATAGCTATATAAATAAGAAAAATTCAGATTGAAAATATTTTGACCTCATATACAATTCCACATATTCCTTTTACAAAGGTCCTACATTCGAGATATTAAATTTGACCATCATTAAAAGAGGATTTGATTCCAAAAATAATATGACTTTTTTTTTAATCGGGTGTGATAATAATTTAAGAGTGTTTATAAATAATATGTATTAAAATGAATATATTTATTTTAATGAGGGTAATATTGGCATTAGGATGGGTGCTTATAGTAATATTTATTTTTTAAATTTTAGATATGGGTGTACTTCTAAAAATTGGTGTACTAATAAGTTTTATGGTGTCAATATCCGTACCCTAATAAAAATTGAGTAAATAAAGCCTCTTTTTTTTTTTTTTTTAATATAATCTTGCTTCTCAAAAAAAAAAAAAAAAAAAATAGCTTTTTAAGAAAGCAGCTACAAATCCTGTGAGGCTACATCAGCACTCAATCAAATTATTTCTGCTGTTTACTAATTATAAGTTGTAGCTGTTTCTCTGTTTACTTTTTTTGTTCTGTTTTTCATAATACGAAAAAATTAATGTTGTGATTGAATGGAATGGAACTTCTGATAATTATTTTAATTTACTGTCCAAGATTATAATAAGGGATGCTATGTGATTGTTGATCAAAGTACTTGAAGATAATCTAGATGGAGAAAAAGCCTTTTTACGATCCAAACGTTTGTCTTAGACCGGTAACTAAAATAATTCATTGGTTTAATATTTAAGAAACATGAATTAATTAGCTGTGAAGATGTTATTAAATTTTTAACATTTTGTTGTCATTCAGATATTTTTATAGATGATGAGTGGTATCTCAAGAAGGAGATGATGTGAATGCAGTGATGATATCCTCCCGAGGCATCGTAAATTCTGACTATATACATAACTTCTGGAATTAAAGTATTGACACTTTTCTATCGGTTTTCTTACCAATGTATATACATTTGACACTCCTTCCTTTAATCGAGGAACATTATGAGATATTTGAATATATTTTTGCAGTACTTAGCTTATGCTTTATTTATTGAAGCTATACACATGGTTAAAGGTTCATATAATATTTCGAATCTTTACTGACTTGTTTAATTTACAAAGTGTGAGACATTGCTTAATATGTGCATTTATTCTTTTTTGTAACAGATTGCATTGTTTGCGGATGGATCAGAAGAAAATCCTCCCCAGTTCCAAGTAATTAGTCATGTAAGTAGTGTTTTATTATTTGATGTATCTGTTAAAAAATTTGTTTCTGAGTAATGAGCAGGGTCATGTAAGTAGTCCAATGTTACCCAACTCTCATGTTTTTGACATAATCTAATGTTTGGGGATTTGCATATGAGAAGACCTCTGTTAAAATGATCAATTTGGTTAAGTGTAAATCTTGTTTACATAAAATTAAAATTAAACTAGAGTTCTTGACAGTAGCTCCCACTTAATTCAAAAAAATTCATATTAATGTAGTAGGTGAAAAAAATAATTATATAATATGGACATATGGTAGCCCATTTATTTGGAAGCTTATTAGTTGTATATAACCAACCAAATACATGAAATTCTTTGATTTGTTTAGGTGAAACCGTAATTTATAGATTTTTCTTTAAAGAATGTCAAGATTTGGAAAGAAAATGGTTTAGGTGACTTGCATTACCATTTTGACAATCTTTTTCATACAAGTTTGTCAACACCATTGACTAATAGCATATATAAATAATGTTCTGAAAATCAAATAATGTCTCATTGTGTCCTAGTCATATAAACTTATAAAGTTATACGGAACAAGTTTTTATTGAACGAACGTAAATTGTTTTCGAACATTCATAAGGTAAGTGTGGTGGGGGTTTGAGTATCATCATGTGCATTTTACAAGTATATGTGTAGAGTTTTCTCCATGATATTACGGGAGTAAATATTGAAACGGATGTAATTGTTGATATCGATAGGTCTCGATAAACCCCGGACTAATTCGTATTAGATTTGTTTTTGTTTTTTTTTAATTTTTTTAAATTCAGTAGTGGTAATAACCGACTTTGAATTGAATCTTCCACATGTGACTTTGCACTTTATATAACATATAATAATACTTTGCAAAGTCATTTCACTTTAATTTCCTCTATAAATTTACATTACTCACGAGCTTTCAAAATCATTAAAAGCTAGCTAACTTCTCTTGTTTGATCTCCATGGAAGAGTTTAGTAAAGTTATGTTTCTGATCATGATCATCCTGGCAGCCATTTCAGGAGCTCAAAGCTTCAACGTAGATGGTTGGGCCAATACCAGGCTTGAAGCTAAAAAACAAACAGTGACCAACCTCCAATTCTACTTCCATGACAAACCTAGTGGCAAGAACCCTAGTGCAGTCAGGGTGGCTCAAGCCTCCGATATGACCGACAAATCCCCGACCCTTTTCGGGATGGTGATGATGGCGGACGATCCACTGACCGAAACCCCGGATCCCAAATCGAAGCTTGTGGGCCGAGCACAGGGGCTTTATGGGTCAGCTAGTCAGGCTGAACTAGGTCTGATCATGGTCTTCAACTATGGCTTCACTGAAGGTATGTACAAAGGTAGCTCCATAAGCATCCTTGGCTTGAATTCAGCGATGAATCCAGTCCGGGAGATGGCAATCGTAGGCGGAACCGGCATTTTCCGGCTGGCACGGGGATATGCAATAGCTCAGACACATTCGCTTGATCTTGCCTCTGGTGATGCTATAGTTGGGTACAATGTTACAATTGTTCACTAGGACATACATGAACATGATAGAGTTTGATCAAATCCAGTCATTTCTAGTCATGTTAGTTTACCAAAAACATTTGTCTTTTTTTTTTTTTTTTTTTTTTTTTCAAGTTTGGTTGGATTTAAATAAGGATGTTGTTTAAGTACACTACAATTTATAAAATGCCATTTTGGCTTTATATATGTGTGAAAAATATCAAGTTCGGAAATCCTATACATTTTTTTATATGGGATCTCAATTGACACCGATGTAAAATGAAAAAATATACATTTTTACACCGGTGCCAATTAAATACTTATAAAGAGAAAACTAAACTTGAGAGAGAGACAAAACAATGCACATGGATTGGTTTTACAATTTCCTGTCACTAGCAATTTATTCCAGAACAGGCAGTGGATATGTGTTGGGTAATAATAACATACGGGGCATGCCACCTTTCCTTGCCGTGTAGTAGGGTAGAGAACAAGAAAAGTTTCCATGGAATGGTACTATCACGTCATCCATATGTTCGTATGATAAAATCCTGTCAAATATAATTTAAATTTAAAACATCTTCCTTGATTCTCTAGATCACCATCATTATTGATATGTATCTTTAATAAAAAAAACATACATGACAAGATTCTACTGATGAACATAGAAATAACATGAAGCGAAAAACCAACACTATGGCTCCTAATCATAGAAATATCAACATTAGGATTCCTTAACAGTCTAATGACAGTAGTTTTTACTCAATCTACATGCCAATCTTGTTTTGGTGCATGAGTATTCTTTCCAACCAAAAAAATAATCCGGTACTCCGTTCAATGTAGAATTTTAGACCCAAATTAGTACATGAAATTCAGATAATGCCAGACCCAGAAAACTTGAAGATAGTAAGGCAAGAGGGCCATGAACAAATGTGCCGATACAATCAATGCAAGGTAAGAATTTGAAGGCCAGAGTTCCATCAGGTCATCAACAATCACGTAAATGTGCTCCGTCTCCATTCATATATTGAGTACTCCATAAAAATACATTTTCATAGAGATCGAGGAAGAACAAAAGATAACTCAACATTTATATAAACAACACAAAAATATACAAAATCAGACAGAATTTATGTTAATCTAATATCAAAGCTCAAATATGATGGGAAACCGAAAGAAAAGAATTGGAGTAAATATACTCCCATTTGCATTGATATATTATCTTTTCCTATCATAAAAATAAAAAATAAATAAAATATTTGAGTAAATAAAGCTTTTTAAGAGAGAAGAAGAAGAAAAACATCTACAAATGCAGAGGCTACATCAGCTTTCAATCAAATTATTGCTGCTGAATATGATTTTGTTTACTAATTATAAGTTGTAATTGTTTCTCTTTTACTTTTTTTTTTTTTTTTTTTTTTTTTCATAATTCGAAAAAATTAATGTTGTGATTAAATGGATTGGAACTTCTGATAATTATTTTAATTTACTGTCCAAGGTTACAAAAAGGGATGCTATGTGATTATTGATAGAAGTACTTGAAGATAATCTAGAATCTAGAATCTAGATGGAGAAAAGCCTTTTTATGATCCAAACGTTTGTCCTAAACCGGTAAATAAAATAACGCATTGGTTTAATATTTAAGAAACATGAATTAATTTGCTGTGAAGATGTTGTTATCAAATTTTTAACATTTTGTTGTCATTCAAATATTTTTTATGGATAGTAACTAGTAAGAGATGATGAGTGGTATCTTAAGAAGGAGATAATGCGAATGCAACGATGATATTCTCAAGAGGTATCGTAAGTTCTGACTATATATATAGTTTCTAGAATTAAAGTATTGAAACTTTTCTATCGATTTTTTTAACAACGCATATGCATTTAACTATATATACAATGCATATACTTTTTTATTATTTGATGTATGTGTTAAAAACTCTGTTTCTGAGTAATGAGCAGGGTCATGTAAGTAGTCCAAAAAAAATTCCTATTAATGTAGTAGCCTAGTAGGTGAAAAAAATTTAATTATGTAATATGGTAGCCCATTTATTTGGCAGCTTATTAGTTGTATATAACCAACCAAATAGTTGAAATTCTTTAATTTGTTTAGGTGAAGCCTGTAATTTATAGATTTTTCTTTAAAGAATGTCAAGATTTGGAAAGAAAATAGTTTAGGTTGTTGGAAAATTCCAACATGTGGGGCCACACATGTAAATATTAAATGTGTGGTGCTATCTTTTGGTTAAGCCTAAATTAAAGTGATCTAATTAAGATTTAAAGTTTTAAGGCTTAAGGGTATAATTGTCATGGAATTAATGTGTAGATACCAGAGTGCTATATCTAATTTGATGAGGGGCCAAATTAGAAATAGCAAAACCTATAATAATCTCATTATTATATATTAGGGTTATGGTCCCCAAATTACACGATAACTTTTACTTGTCTGCATCCCCATCAACAGAACAAGAGAGAACACTTGAGAGTTCATAAAGATCGTGTACATTTGTAAAGTTACATATGTGGCCCAGTGGGAGATTGTTGGAAAATTCCAACATGTATCGTGTAATTTGGGGACCATAACCCTAATATATAATAATGAGATTATTATACGTTTTGCTATTTCTAATTTGGCCCCTCATCAAATTAGATATAGCACTCTGGTATCTACACATTAATTCCATGACAATTATACCCTTAAGCCTTAAAACTTTAAATCTTAATTAGATCACTTTAATTTAGGCTTAACCAAAAGATAGCACCACACATTTAATATTTACATGTGTGGCCCCACATGTTGGAATTTTCCAACATAGGTGACTTGCATTACCATTTTGACAATCTTTTTCATACAAGTTTCTCAACACCATTGACTAATAGCATTTATAAATAAGGTTCTGAAAATCAAATAATATCTCATTGTGTCCTGGTCATATAAACTTATACAGTTATACGGAACAAGTTTTTATTGAACGAACGTAAACTGTTTTCGAACATTCATAAGGTAAGTGTGGTCGGGGCTTGAGTATCATCATGTGCATTTCATAAGTATGTATGTAGAGTTTTCTCCCTGATATTATGGGAGTAAATATAGAAGTGCATGTAGTTGTTGATATCGGCAGGTCTCGATAAACCCCAGACTAATTCATATTAGATTTGTTTTTTTTTTATTTTAATTTTTTTCAATTCAGTAGTGGTTAAACCTACTTTGAATCGAATCTTTGCAATTTATATAATATATAATAATACTTTGCAAAGTCATTTCACTTTAATTTCCTCTATAAATTTACATTATTCATGAGCTTTCAAAATCATTCAGATTGACTCTTCAAAAAGCTAGCTAACTTCTCTTGTTTGATCTCCATGGAAGAGTTTAGTAAAGTTATGTTTCTGATTATGATCATCCAGGCAGCCATTTCAGGGGCTCAAAGCTTCAATGTAGATGGTTGGGCCAATACTAGGCTTCAAGCTGAAAAACAAACAGTGACCAACCTCCAATTCTACTTTCATGACACACTCAGTGGCAAGAACCCTAGTGCAGTCAGGGTAGCTCAATCCTCCGAGATGACCAACAAGTCCCTGACCTTTTTCGGGATGGTGATGATGGCGGACGATCCACTGACCGAAACCCCGGATCCCAAATCAAAGCTTGTGGGCCGAGCACAGGGGCTTTATGGGTCAGCTAGTCAGGCTCAACTAGGTTTGATTATGGTCTTCAACTTTGGCTTCACTGAAGGTATGTACAAAGGTAGCTCCATAAGCATCCTTGGCTTGAATTCGGCGATGAATCCAGTCCGGGAGATGGCAATCGTAGGTGGAACCGGCATTTTCCGGCTGGCACGGGGATATGCAATAGCTCAGACACATTGGTTTGATCCTCTCACTGGTGATGCTATAGTTGGGTACAATGTTACAATTGTTCACTAGGACATACATGAACATGAGAGTTTGATCAAATCCTGTCATTTCTAGTCATGTTAGTTTACCAAAAACATTTGTGTTTTTTTTTTTTTTTTTTTTTTTTTTTTTTTGTTAAGTTTGGTTGGATTAAAATAAGATTGTTGTTTAAGTATACTACAATTTATAAAATGTCATTTTGGCTTTATATATGTGTGAAAAGTATCAAGTTCGGAAATCCTATACATTTTTTCTATACGGGATCTCAATTGACACCAATGTAAAATGAAAAAATATACATTTTTACACCAGTGCCAATTAAATACTTGAAGATATGTATTCAATCTGGCAATATCCCAAATTCGAGTTGTCATATCCTAAATTGTATTAAAAAATGAAAAAGAAAAAAAAATGATAATTGTAAATTATCTTCACAAGTGTAATCTAAAACATTACCTTTTCTGTAAATATGGGTACTGTATAATTAAAAATAAATAAAAATAAAAAAAACAATTGATTTATCAGAGTCTACGCACCAAAGAGGTTCATTCCAAAATATTCTTTAAAATTAATTATTTATTTATTTATTTTAACCAAAATGTATCTTAACCTTTCCTTAGCAGAAAAGTTTTTGAAATTTTTTGGTACTCAAGTCTATCCTAAATCCTAATTAATTCAAAAGTTATTGAAAATTAGTGATATTCTAACTTAAGAGTTTTTATTTTTTATTTTTTATTTTATCTTTTTTAAATAAAAAGTTATTAATTAAAGTTCATTAATTTTGGTAAATATTGTATTGTATATTTGTATATATCTACTTCCTAATGTGGGTGGATTTTACTTGCCATAGTAAACCTTCTAGATTAATTTCTATATATGGGTGGGAAAAATTAGGAAATGAAACAAAAGTTGGCCGCATGCCATCCATTGATTTATTGAGAAAAAGAAAAAGAAAATAAAATTGATATTTAACAAATCTGGGGATGTCAATGGGTCATTTGCAACATGGGAACCTCCGTTACTCGACCCTTTCCCCTATCCTCACTTGGAGGAATCATGAGCAACGATGGTTTGGGGGAGGTATTTCTGCCCCCACCCGTTTTCTCATCCCCAATTTGACCATCGTTTGGCCTATTTTCCTCTGTCCATCAACTATAATTCGATCTCGTTTGATCTAATTTGACTTGAATTAGAAAATAATCACAAATAAATGTTTTTTTTTTTCTTTTTTCTCTCTTCAATAATATAATAAAATTTAATTATTTGCAACGAAAGTAAATATTAATTTAAAAAAATTAATTTCTTGAAAAAAAATACATTTTGGGAAGGAAGTCTCCATTTTTTATTACTTTTTACCTCAAATAGTAGGGATGAGTCTTGCGAGAATTTTTGACATCTTTAAACAAAACAATCCTACCCAATTAATATTCTTAATTAATTATATACTTGTATTAATTTATTGCCATGGATATTTAGGGTTTTTTTTTTTTTCTTCCAACATATCACTTTGTGATTCATCAAGTGATTCTATTTGATTTCTTAAGTAATAAAAGATTTGAAATGACCCCTAAAATCAATTAATTCAAAAAGTAATTAAAAAAAAAAAAAAAACTTTTAACTTAATAAATAATAGAGAAAATTACATTAATTCCCCGTATATATACGAAATTGTATTCTCCGACAATTAATCCCTTAAGACACCACTGGAAATCGTTGAGTGCTAGGTTGACTAACTAAAATTTTGATGGCATAACCAATCATGTGTTGGTGTGAGTGGTTCGGCACTCTCATCCCTTAAGCAAGGTTGTGGGTTCAACTCCCCTTGTGAACGGAGCTACACATATTGGGAGCACTTTACCCCTTAGTGGGCCGACCCGGTGCGAGTCTAGATTAGTCGGGGTGTGGTCTGGGTTGATTACACCGTATGATGGATCCGCCCCACCCGGAAACCGGATGGTGTAAACCAAAAAACAAAAATTGATGGCATACTGAAAAAGCTAAATTACCCATATAATTTTAAAAAAATTAAGGGCATATTGTAATAACTCCCCGATATTTGACATAATTACACGAAAAATGTCAATTTAGTTATAATTACACATTAGTACCATGTGATTTGTTGGATTTGTTAAAATTAACGGTTTGACCAATATTTAAGAGTGAAATAAAATAATTTCACCGGGGTAAAAATGTATATTCTCGGAAATCCTGCTGTATATAATATAACTATAAAGAATTAAAGAATAAAGAATTCCAAAGATAATGGCAGACACTAAATTGTCAAAATCATTTGCATCTTTCATTAAGAAGATAGCTGATGGCAGTTTCTAATTATTAAGAACTTACAACGAGAGAACTAAACTTGAGCGACAGACAAAACAATGCACATGGATTGGTTTTACAATTTCCTTTCACTAGCAATCTATTCCAGAACAGGCAGTGGATATGTGTTGGGTAATAACGTACGGGGCTTGCCGCCTTTCCTTGCCGTGTAGTAGGGTAGAGAACAAGAAAAGTTTCCATGGAATGGTAATATCACATCATCCATATTGTCGTATGAAAAAATCCTGTCAAGTATAATTTAAATTTAAAACACCTTCCTTGATTCTCTGGATCACCATCATAATTGATATGTATCTTTAAGAAAAAAAACATACAATACAGGATTCTACGGACAAACATACAAATAACGCGGTACATTTGTGCCATTGACACGAAAAACCAACACTATGGCTCCTAATCATAGAAATATCAACATTAGGAATCCTTAACAGTCTAATGGCAGTAGTTTTTACTCAATCTACATGCCAATCTTGTTTTGGTGCATGAGTATTCTTTCCAACCAAAAAAATAATCCGGTACTCCGTTCAATATAGAATTTTCGACCCAAATTACTACATGAAATTCTGATAATGCCAGACCCAAAAAAACTTGAAGATAGTAAGGCAAGAGGGCCATGAACAAATATGCCGATACAATCAATGCAAGGTAACAATTTGAAGGCCAGAGTTCCATCAGGTCATCAACAATCACGTAAATGTGCTCTGTCTCCATTCATATATCTACTCCATAAAAATACATTTTCATAGAGATTGAGGAAGAACAAAAGATAACTCAACAATTATATAAACAACACAAAACATACAAAATCAGACAGAATTTATGTTAATCTAATATCAAAGCTCAAATATGATTGGAAACCGAAAGAAAAGAATCGGAAAGCTACCAAATTAAAAGAAAACTGAGATATGATCAATATTCACACCCATAAGAAAATTATAATCTGACAAGAGGCGTAATTGAACAAAAATCACAATAAGCAAATATCTAAGAAAGAAACTATTAATCCAAGAAAGATATTATGAAAAAAAGAAGAAATCAACATCTTACTTTCACTCATTCTTGATGATGACCATTATTAAGAGATGGCCATTTCAACGTTTTATGAATCCTATCATCGCAATGCTAGAGAGCAGGGACGTATAAACTAACTTTCATCATTGTCCGAATTGCATTTGTTGAGGAAGAACAAACAGCTTTCTCAATAGAGGAAGGAGGCCAACTAATGCTATTTGAAGCTGCTCCGAGCTATTTAAGCGAAAACTGACTTGTCCTGCCCCTCTATTATTCAAATTGGCACGAGCAATCAAATTCGTTGACCGTCCAATGGGTACCTGGGACTGTATATTGCATCCAATGGCAAGATCACCGTGCCAATCCATGACGGAGAGCCCAAGAGTTGACAGTGAACGACCAAGAGGATAATCCTTATCTCTCAACTGAGCCTCCAAACTGCCACCATACGCAACATCACTACGACCTGTCATTGCACCACCTGTCATAACAACCCGTAATCGTTTGCTTACAATCAATTTATCTTCAAGTTTCAACCCAGCTGATAGAGTATCACCCAAGTGTGTAACCGAGAGACCAGCTGTTGCCTTATTCCTCCTAAAATTCATTAACCTTGTCTCGCTACGCAGTGTATAAGCCAAGTCCTTTCCAACAGTCTGCATATCAAAACCTAACGACGTTGCTTTCCCTTCCCCGTGCTTCACAGAACTGGCTAATTCCATCTGAACGTTAGCATCCTTTTTATCCTTTGTAATCTGGCCAGAAAATGATAACGGAATTTTGTCTTTAACGACAAACAGTTTTTCTACATTTATACCTTCATAACCAACATCATGATCCCAACCATGAGTTTCTAGAACAGGCCTAACAAGCCACTGGTTGTTAGAATCAAGATAACGATAACGGTGGGTGGGATTATCAGAGTCAAAAGAAGCAGGTAAGGCCAAATCTGGCATCGCAACAGGCACAGTTCCTGCAGCATTACTTTCTTCTTCTTCTACATTTTCAGTGTAATCACTAGGCAGATCCTTAGCTGCAGCTGCCATTTTCTTCATCATCTTCCGTCGCCTTTTCTCTTCCTTTAACTGCTTCTTCATAAAAAGTCTTTCCCTGTATTCTAACTCGTCAAAATATGCCTTCTTCTGAGCTTTAGTAAGCTTTGACACTTGAGCCTTTGTCAAACGTTTAAAAGGTGGCAATTCATCAAATTCTGATTCATCTTCATCTTCAGAAGAATCGTCCAAATCATCATCTAGGTCGTCCTCATCACCAAACTGCTCCTCCGGCAATTTTACTTGAGGTCTTGATTGGAGGAGGGACGAGAGAAGGAATGGTAAAGGAGGTGCCCTTGATCGAGTTGTAAAAGGCTTCCCAGGTGGACTATCTTGCAACTTTAAAAGTGTGTTTGCTTCAGCCAATATTTTCGATGCAAAAGAAAGCAATAACAAATGAGGCTTCCAAACTTGACCATTTGGCAACACTCTCTGCCCAGCTCTATTCGTTCTGCATGCAGAGTGGTTCTCCACCAATGAAACCGGATTCATGAGCCTCATATCCCCAGCTGCCTGACGAATAGCTTGCTGAACAACATGAGAGCGTTGAGTGACAAACATGTCGTAACTAGAAGCAGTACCATTTGGACCATCAGGCGGAGCAGATGCCGCATGAGTCAGAACCACAATTGCATTAAACCAAATAGATGGTCCAAATATATCAGTGATGGTCCGTAATAGAGGCATGTCACCAAAATCCCTGCTCTGCATGTCCAACCTATCAAGATACAACACGATATCCGGGGGTGTTTTCCTGATGAAACGCTTCACAGAGTGGAGGATCTTCTCGTTTTGGCGTTGATCAGACCAGGAAGGTAGAAGGCCCGGGGTATCAATGACCCGTACCTTGATCCCCTGCACAGTGCCGACAACATCCTGAACCTTCTTTGTTCCCATCTGAAAAGCATCAGTACCAAACTTATTTTCATCGAAGATTGAATTGATGGTTGCACTTTTACCAACTCCTGTCTTTCCAAGAACCATAATGGTACAAGAAAAATCAAGGGGTTCCTGCCCAGCTGCCTCAAGTTGCTCTGCCATGGCACTTGCACGGTCAAAACTGAACGCGCCAACACGACCCCCATTCCCACCTCGCAGCTGCTCAGCTAATCCCAGTCTGTACAAAACCTGAGCCACTACAACATTGTGAGGCGTCTGCCCAAGCCTATGGGCAAGCCGCAAGAACTTCACCCTAATCATCTGAAGTTTTTCACGAGTTTCATCATACTCCTCAGTCTCACCGTTTCCAGAATCTTCAATTTGTTGGGTTTGTGTATGGGATACAGTTCCATTTACACGAGGATGCTGCACCACCCGAGGAGCAGGTTCCAAAAGTGGGGCAGCACGCCCAAGACCAGCTGGACGAGCTGGAGGACTAGAATTTGCAGTTTTTGTAGCTGAAGAAGCAAGGTCTAGTGCAGGCTGAATTTTACGTTCTTTTACTACTGGAGTGCTTGGCTTCTCTTCCAGTTCTTTTTCGGCTTTCTTTCCAGGCCCTTCACTAATTACTTGAGTGCTTTGCTTCTCTTCCTGTTCTTTTTCTGCTTTCTTTCCAGGCCCTTCGCTAATTACTTGAGTGCTTTGCTTCTCTTCCTGTTCTTCATCTTCTTTCATTTCAGGCCCTTTAGCCACAACATGAACTTCAGGAACCGTTTCAACTGCACGTTGAGGTTCAGATTCTGATCTCAAATCAGATGTACCAATCTGAACATTTTCATTCTTTTCATTTGTAGACTTTTCTAGAGAAGGCAAGCTTCCAATTTCCTGTGTCACAGTCCCCTCCACAACTGCTTCTTCAAGTTCAGCTAAAGTGCCTTCCAGCTCGTGAGTCTCCTTGCTAGGCTCAGAATCTAGTCCAGCTGAAGTATCTTTCGCTTCTCCATTCTGACCATTCTGATGTTCTGTCTTGAATTTAGCCAAGCTTCCATTGCTCACTTCTTCACCCATGTTCTTCCCATTCTCTAAACCTAGGGCACGAGTAGCTTCTTTCAATTCCTCACTCGCATTTTCTGATTGTTCCATGTTTAAACTAGCCAAATTATCATTCACTTTTTCACCATTATCATCTAGAAGCTCCATAGGGATGCCAGCTGAAGCATCAACCAATTCCACAGCCTTGTCATTTCGATATTCTGCACCCAATTCACTCTCCCTTAATTCTTCACTCTCACCATATTCAGGCAGAACCTGCCCATTTGACCCAATTTCTCTATCTTCCCCAACCATACTGGCATTCCCATTATCCAATTTGGATTCCGCTAGCAATTCCTCCACATTCACATCATCAGAATTCCCATTTTCAGGCTTCTCGGGCTCGAGATTCAAAACTTCACTTTTTCCCATATCATCAGTCTCAAATACCTCAGTTCCCTCATCCAATTCACCCATCACCACTTCCCTCGAAGTTCCCCCCTCATCAATCTTATCCGACACCACAACCCCATCACCCCTCTCCTCCACATCAACAAACCCGTCCACCTTATCCTCAAAATTCCCATTCACGTCATCAGAATTCCCATTTTCAGGCCTCTCAACCTCAAGCTTCAAAACTTCACTTTTCCCCGTATCATCAGGCTCAGATACCTCAATTCCCTTATGCAATTCACCAGTCACCACTTCCTTCCAAGTCCTCCCCTCATCAATCTTATCCAGCACCCCAACCTCATCAATATCATCTGGCACCCCAACCTCATCAATCTTATCCAGTACCCCAACCTCATCAATCTTATCCGGAACCCCAACACCATCAACCCTCTCCCCATCTACAAACCCCTCCACCTTATCCTCACCCACAATCACATTCCCAACCTCAATTAGAACCTCAACAGCCTCCTCGAAACTCTCCATTTCACCTCCTAAATTAGAACTCTCATCAACCACTACCGAACCCGGATCACCATCATTAAGAACACCATTCCCTGATTCAGTTTTTGTTCCCTGATCATGGGAATGGTCATGTGTTTCAACCGCCTCCTCAAAAACCTCCTCTTCTACATCTTTCGACTCATCAGAATGCACTGAAACCTTCTCCTCTACTTTCTTTTCGAAAGCTTTATCTTCCACAATCCTATCAATCCCATTTCCATTTTCCATTCTCAATATTGTATCTTCAAAACCCTATTTTGAACAAAAGCCACAAAAACCCGATTTCAGCATTCAATAAAAAACCATAATAAACATCAAAAACCAATCACAAACCCACCCCCACCAAAACCCTAGCACACCAACCAATTCACTTACACGAACAAACAAAACATCCCGGATAAAAAACAGATCTTTCCCATTTATTCACAACAAAAACAATATTTAAGCAGATAAAAAACAGATCTTTGTAGTGTTTTCTTAGTATTTCATTAGGGTTTATCCAATAACTAAAAATCCAGTCAAAAGTTATACCAAAAAAAAAGTCACAAAAGCAAATAAACATATAAAACTAATAAATCAACCCACAAAAAAGAAAAAATTACCTGTATTTGTGGAAGTCAGATAGAGAGAGAGAGAAAAAAAAAGGTGGTCTGTGTGTGTTTTCACAGTAAAGGATCGGCTTTCATGTGCTTCACTTTGGGAGTTTCAAGTTGGGGGCTTTGGCTTTGGCTTTGGTTTTTGGTTTGTTTTGATTTGCCGATTGAGAGGGGGTTTGTGATTGTGAAGATAAGAGTTTGATCAAACGGCTGAGGATGATCGTGGGGTCTGATCGGACGGTCCGTGGATTGGGATTCCTAGTTATCAAAGCGAAAGATGCCAAATCATGATGACGTGGACTCACACCTATAATTAAGTGGAAATGGAAAAAAAAAGGTCACCTGTTTTAGACATCTTCTTCATGTGTGTGCATCACATTTGAGCATCAAGTTTGCTTATTAAATCGCAATTCGCACCAGTGTAGTGAGATCTCTTTCAATAAAGGGAGTTTGTATTTCGAACCGTGTTTATAGCAGTTGATGCCGTATTAGCAAGATCTCTTTCAATTGTAAAAGTTGTATTTTAGTCCATACTTATTGCAGTTAATCTCATCAAGTTCGACCGAACCCTGATTCATTAGGTGTCATATTTTTCTTTCTAAAAAAAAAAAACACCCTTTCATGTAGTTGGTTGTCACATGATGATTCTATAGGGGGCCATTGATTTGATATGATTTGATGATTGATATGAGAAAACGCACTTGTTGATCAAGAACATGTTTGATGTCTTCTTCCTACGAGCACTTATGTATATGCTTTCTATTTTTTTTCACGTGATCGGCACGTGACATATATGATGAATAAATTAATAAATAAATAAATAAATAAATTTAAAAAAAAAAAGAATATTTTCTCTAAATGATATATAGATTCCAATAGTTTAAAATTTTGTCAATAATTGGACTTGATATTGAAAGAGTTTTTGACAAATGTATAAATAAAGTTTCGATGAATTTACAAAAAGTCAATATAAGCTTTTGAATTAACATGTGTGTAAAGTCAAACGAACCGAAGTTCATAATACTAACTAGTTTAAGGACATGATTATCCGTAAGTCGAATTGGATTGTATTAACATTGAGTAATACTAGGCGTCCCAATTTTTTTTTCCAAATTCTGTCACAAATGATGTGGTACGTGAGATGTCAGCAGTAGCGGAATTGGGCCGCTCACCCTAGTTTTTTTTTTTTTTTTTTTTAAATTAAGTTTTTTCAATAGTGATATATACATTCCATTTAGTTCTAAGTACACCCCAGCCCAATTTCAATTCTAACTAAACTTACCATATTTTTTCTTATCTTAATAACAGCCCAATAACTTAAAATTTATACATCAAACCCTTTCAAGCCCATTGGATTTCCTTTAACCAAGTGAAAAATCAAATTGAAAATTTTAACCTTTTAATAACTTAAAAATAAAATGGGAAATTTTAAAGTATGTAATAGAATATGTATTTGAGGGTAATGTTCATTATGTCCCTTGACTAGGCATATTTTTTTAATTTTAATTAATGAAAATTCTCTCGTATCGTTAAGATTCACAATAAAAATGATTTGTTTATATATATATAGTATAAATTTTTATCTAAATGAAATTGTCCACAGCCCACCCATAAAAAAATTTCTAGTTTCACCCCTAGGTGTCAGCATCTTATAAATCATGAGATTATATGGTGACTGATATGATGTTGACACCTCACGTGCCACATCATTTGGGACAAAAATTGGGAAAAAAAATTAGGACATCTAGCATTACTCATTAACATTATATTAAGAGTGATGTTATACAACCCAAATAATTAACTTAAATGATGTGGTAAGTGAGTTGTCATCACCACGCATAATATGAGATGATGTGGTTAATAAAAAAACCACTTATCACATCATTTGCGTTGAAATTTAGACTAAATTTTTGGGTTGTCTAACGTTAGTGTTATATTAAACATTGAAAAAGAGAATAAGAAACTCGTGTGTACTATTTGATGATGCAAAACTATACATGGATTTATCATAAAAAAATACAAATGATTTTGAATTAATTTTAATCATTTACTACACAATAATGTTGTCTTGTATTTTATTTTATTTTAAAAGCAAAAACATAAACTTATGGTGTACTTCACTTATATTAATGCATGATTATGGGAATAAGTTATGGTCATTAATTTTGATTATAGAATTGTTGATAGATATCAATCATGTGGAATTTATTATATCTAATATGCCAATCGAATAGATCATATGGCCCCTATGGAGTTGTACACTTCTAAATTTGTGGACCATCACTTGTTTGTTGGTGAAATAGTTGGGTGGAGATGTGGACATGCAAGGCCTTGTTTTGGACTAATTCGGTTTATTTTGATGATTTGAAATTAAGTGTGTTAATTATTGTACTAGCTAAACATTTAGGTTAATTTGATTGTATTTGTTAATAATATAACTCTTTTCTACGGTCAGAATTGCATTTCAAACCGTAATTATAATAATTGATTTCTTCATTTAGGTTGATTTGATTGTATTTGTTAATAATATAACTCTCTTCTACGGTCAGAATTGCATTTCAAACCGTAATTATAATAATTGATTTCTTCATGTCTCAACAAAACCTCTAACCCAATTTGTGTCAAAGTTTATATATTGGATATGCAATTCAAAAGGTTTAGACTTGTTCAAGATTCAATATAATTTTATAAATTAATTAATTTAATACGTATTGATTGATTTGTGATTGGTTTTGCTAAACATTGTATATTAAATTTACACTTGATCTCATGACCTTTATCTTGTTTCCAATCTTAGAAACATCTTGCAAGGTTAGTTTTCTTGCAAAAGTTTGATCATGCACTTGATTTTGATCTTGATCTTTGGTTTTTACCAAAAATTCAATAATTTTTTTTTTTTTTTTTTTTAAAAAGACTCCCACTTGCTACCTTGTGGACTTCAAGGTGCAACAATCCCATGTCCATGGATTTATAAATTTCCTAGTTAGAGAAGTTGCCCTTACACATTATATACATACCAATCCATATCTCAAATCTAGTCCACTCGTAACTTGATTGGATTTTATCTAAACCATCATAATGGATTTGATTTGTAATGAAAATGTTCGGCTATGTAAATAAATTTTTATCATAATACCTTTTAGGTAATTTTAAAAGTTCACACAATTAAACTAGTCGAGATCCTTAAATAATAATCAAATTTTGCATGTAAAATAATTTCTAACAAATTTAAAGGACTTATAATGAACTTGAATGATTTATAAGAAATTTTCGACAAATTAATAAGTCATTTAGACGTGTTTGTAATTAAGACTAATTATAATATACTAAAATAGGTTACTTATCAACTTAAAAAATGTTAATTTAAATTTATGACTTTAACATCTAAACGATATCATTTGCCCTTAAATGTTGAAATCATAAAAATTAATTCAAAATTTTAAATTAATATAGCTTTGATCAATAATTGGAACTACGGAAATTTTCCGATGATTATGCGAGCGTAGTTATAAATGAGTCGGGGTGCATTTAGCATTTTCGTACAAATCAAAACCAAAAAGGGCCGAGAGAGAACCCAAAAAGCCCAAACCCAAAAGGCTGTCTTCTCTGTTCTCTCTCTCGCATTCGATCGATCGATCGCACCCACCAGACCAGACCAATCACGCAGTCACAGACTCACAGTCACAGTCATTTCGCTCTCCAGCCGAACCGGCGATGCTCGCCGGAGCCGCCAATGCCCTCTAATCTCCCACCATTTCGAAAGAAAACCCCCAGAAACTGTCTCATTGAATCTCTGCTCAGTCTCGTCTCTCAGGGCCGACTCTCACAGGCCATTTCTTCGCTCGATTTTCTCGCACAAAAGGGTCTTCGATTACCCTCTCAAACGCTAGCTTTTTTATTGCAAAAGTGCGCGGAGACGAAGTCGTTGAAGCTCGGAAAATGGGTCCACCTCCATTTGAAGCTGACCGGTCGAAAACGACCCGAAACGTTTGTCTCCAACCATTTGATCAACATGTACTTCAGCTGCGGCAGTGACGTTAGTGCTCGTGAAGTGTTCGATAAAATGTCTGTTAGGAATTTGTATAGTTACAATGGTATGCTTTCTGGGTATGCGAAAATGGGCAGGATGAGGCCTGCCAGGAAGTTGTTTGATCAAATGCCCGAGAGAGACGTCGTGTCGTGGAATAGCATGATTATAGGGTATGCGAAGAGCGGGGTTTTCAATGAGAGTTTGAGGTTTTATAAGGAGTTGAGGAGGTTGTGTATTGGGTACAATGAGTTTAGTTTTTCCGGTGCTCTGACTGTCTGTGTGAAAATGAAGGAATCGAAGTTAACTAGGCAGGTTCACGGGCAGGTTTTGGTTATCGGATTCTTATCGAATTTGGTGATTTCGAGTACATTAGTTGATGCCTATGCAAGGTGTGGAGAGATGAATGATGCTCGGAGGATGTTTAATGAAATGCAAGTGAGGGATGTTCTTGCTTGGACCACTTTGGTTTCGGGTTATGCCAAGTGGGGGGATATGGAATCGGCTAGTGAGCTATTTAATGAGATGCCTGAGAAAAATCCGGTATCATGGACAGCTTTGATTGCTGGTTATGCTAGAAATGGTCTAGGGGATAAGGCACTTGAATTGTTTAGAAAAATGATGATTCTTCACATTAGACCTGATCAATTTACATTTAGTAGTAGTCTTTGTGCTTGTTCTAGTTTAGCTTCGCTTAAGCATGGAAGACAAATACATGGTTGTTTGATACGATTAAATTTTAGACCCAATACAATAGTTGTGAGTTCTCTCATTGACATGTACGCAAAATGTGGGAGTCTTGAAATTGGTAGGAGGGTTTTCGATCTCACTGATGATAAGCAAGATCCTGTTTTGTGGAATACGATGATTTCTGCTTTGGCACAGCATGGTCATGGTGAGGAGGCACTAAATATGTTTGATGACATGGTTAGATCAAGTGTGAAGCCAGATAGGATCACCTTGGTTGTCGTTCTCAATGCATGTAGCCATTCGGGTCTTGTGCAGGAAGGGGTTAGGTATTTTGAGTCCATGACTCGCGATCATGGTATTGTTCCCAATCAAGAACATTATGCATGCTTAATTGATCTCATGGGCCGAGCTGGACGCTTTGACCAGTTGATGAATCAACTCAAGAAGTTGCCTTGTGAGCTTGATGGTCGTCTTTGGAATGCCATACTCGGTGTATGTAGAATCCATGGAAATATGGAGTTGGGAAGAAAAGCAGCTGAGCGACTAATTGAATTGGAACCTCAATCCTCTGCAGCATATGTACTACTTTCAAGTATATATGCTGCTCTTGGGAAATGGGAATTGGTAGAGAAAGTGAGACGACTTATGGACGAGAGACAGGTGAAGAAAGAACGAGCAATTAGTTGGATACAAATTGAAAATAACTTACACACTTTCACTGTATCAGATAGGTTGCATCCCTTGAAAGATGTAATATACTCAGTTTTGGAACAGTTAGGTAGCCAGATGGAAGAAGATGCTCCATCAATTGATCCGGAAAGGTAGAAATTCGTCACTTTTCCTCTTTGCTCAGTCCTATGGAGGCGTAGCTACAGGTTAATTTATCAGTCATTTTTCCTTGACTTGTAACATTTTGTTTTTGATTTTTTTCAAATGAGCAATTTTAGCATTAGATAATTCTTTTTTTTAGTACTGAATCTTCCCAAACTTGTGAGGTCATTTCAAAAGTTTATATAGTAAAACTCATGGAAGAGTAATTGTTTTGCCTTACTGTTTAAATCAATAAAGTTGTTATAGAGATTTTGTAAGTTTCAAATTTCAATATTTCTCTATCTTGTGGGTATTTGATTCATGCAGTTGTTTGTAGATATAGAGCATTTACTGCCTTGCATGGATTTATACAGATTAATTCGTGTACTTTATCTTAAATTTCGACTTAATAGGTTGAACTTGAGTCTACCTTAGTGCTTGCCTATCATGTGTGCTTGGACTGAAGTTCTAGACATAAACCTTCTCATGCTTAATTAAGAAGTTTCTGTTGTCCAGGTTTTGTTTGTCCGTGACTGAGATCTTTTAGTTACCAGACACAGTCGACTAAAGCGTGTCATTATCGTTTATACACATTATATTTTTTTTGGAACAAGAACTTGCCATATATGATATGAGATCCATTATTAAATTTAGAATGTTTCTTACTGTACAGTGTACACCTACAAGTTTAATGTCTGTTGTTTTATATAATATTACAAAAATCATTTTGCATACCCTAAGTTATGATATTCTGTAGAACACATCAACACAACCATATGTTGGAAAACTTAAACCGCAAAAGATTTCATATTCGTGCTTCTCGTGTAGGATGGTTAATAATGGGTCTCTCTGTTGGATTTGAATCCTCTTGGTTTACTTGCAACATCCTGTTATTAACTGGCAACTTTAATTATGTTAATTTACTGGATCTGATGTAATGAACTATAAAGACAAAGGAGGAGATGGACTCCATCTGATGGAGGATAAACAAGTGTTGTTCAAAAAAATTATGTACTTGTAAGTATTCTTCCATGATTTTATTAGACATTCATCTTGCAGATACAGTTTTCTAAACTTCTTAGAAATCTAGTATTCTGTTTCACATGCGTTGTACTTGTAGTTGTGCTGTTTGTGAAAACCTGAACTTCTATTTTATCAGATTTTATGTCAGGTGGGGAGTATAGTCAACAAGTAGATTTGTGCCCAAGGAAGTAGCTAAACCAGCATGTGAATTACATGGAGTGGCAAGACTCTCTCAAGATCGTTTCTTGATAATCAACTGTAAGCTCTTTACAAAGCAATTGAACAGTTTTTGCATCTTGTTTTGAGTGAATATCCATTTATTGATAAATGTACAGAGTGTATATCTGTGTATGTGACATGTTTTGGATAGGTTTTCTCTGTATAGCTATAGAAGTTCTTCCTCTTGGATTATATGGTCCCTACAGTGGACCACTGGTTCACTTATTTTGTTAAAAAAAATGTTTTCTATCAATGATAAATATATGTATGTCCATGAATGTGACATCTCTTCTTCACCCTAAAATTCTAATTTTTTTTACAGCACATCCCACCGGTACGGTATACACAAACATGGGTAGAATAGAATGTCTGCCGGCTAGCTTTTATTAAGCTCTAATAAATATCTCATATTCTATTATTCATTTGTCTTGTTTCCCCATTATCGCTATTCATATTAACATTGTGAATTACAATTTTTCTAAATCATTCAAGCTGGTTCACAGGTTGTGAAACTGCACATGGTAGACCCCATGAGACAAGGCCTTGGAAGCTTCTCTTGCTTATCTTATTGGGGCAAATCATGATCATTAGGAGATGGATCTCTGTAGTATTCAAATGGTTTTCTAGCTCATTCACTTGGATGATTCTGTGAGTTATGATACCTTTTTTGAGGTTGGGGTCTGTTTTCATCGCTAAAGTTTGGCTGATCTTTTTATCACTTTGATCGATCCAAAAGCATGTTTAAAAATAGTATTGCTGACTTTCTAAGCACAAGCATCTGAATGGTTGATCTTCATGCAGGATAGAAAAATTTTCCTGATGAGGAAATCACTTGTAAGGTAAGGTAAGGTTTAATATAGAGAATTTTACAGGAAATTTCATGCTGAAGTGCTTCTGAACATTGGTTAATAATTATTAAGCACCTTGTTAGTATTTTGTAGAAAAGGGTTTGTAGGAATTAGGAAAAGTCAAAAGTACTTGTAAAGAAGTACTTGCATTTTTTATTCAATATTTTATTTCTCTCGAAAGTTTCTATTAAATGTATTAGATCACAAATACCATTAAAGCACAGAAGAATTCATATCAGCAGAGAATTTTTTGTCATTTTTTTAATGTATTTATTTATTTATTTTTATTTTTTTGTTTGTATATGTATACAAAAATGGTTTTAACTATTAAAATAACACTTATATATATACCACACGGTACCACCACTCGAACTTGAGACATTGTCAAAGTGCCCTAGCGCCTTTTACCACTAAACCAACCATGTATTTGTCTTCCATACTGTAGCTTCATTTAAGCATGGAAGAAAAATACATGGTTGTTTACGAGTAAATTTTAGATCCAATACAATAGTTGTGAGTCCTCTCGATGACATGTATGCAAAATGTGGGAGTCTTGAAGTTGGTCGGAGGGTTTTCGATCTTACTAATGATAAGCAAGATCCTGTTTGTGGAATACCATGATTTCTGCTTTGGCACATGGTTATGGTGAGGAGGCTATAAATATTTTTAATAACATGGTTAGATCAAGCATGAAGCCATATAGGATCACCTTGGTTGTTGTTCTCAATGCATGTAGCCATTCGGGTCTTGTGCAGGAAGGGGTTAGGTATTTTGAGTCCATGACTCGCGATCATGGTATTGTTCGCAATCAAGAACATTATGCATGCTTAATTGATCTCATGGGCCGAGCTGGATGTTTTGACCGGTTGATTAAACAGCTCGAGAAGATGCCCTGTGAGCTTGATGGTCGTCTTTGGAATGCCATACTCGGTGTATGTAGAATCCATGGAAATATAGAGTTGGGAAGAAAAGCAGCTGAGCAACTAATGGAATTGGAGCCTCAATCCTCAGCAGCATATGTACTACTTTCAAGTATATATGCTGCTCTTGTTTTCAAAAAAAAAAAAAAAAAAAAGTATATATGCTGCTCTTGGAAAGTGGGAATGGGTAGAGAAGGTGAGACAACTTATGGAGGAGACTGGAGAGACAGGTGAAGAAAGAATGAGCAATTAGTTGGATAGAAATTGAAAATAACCTACCGGCTTTCACTGTATCGGATAGGTTGCATCCCTTGAAAGATGTAATATACTCAGTTTTGGAACAATTAGGTAGCCAGATAGAAGAAGATGCTCCATCAATTGATGTGGAAAGGTAGAAGTTCACAGTCACTTTTACTCTTTGCTCAGTCCTATGAAGGCAGAGCTACAGGCTATATTATCAGCCATTTTTCCATGACTTGTAACATTTTCCTTTTTTTTTTTGTTTTGTCAAATGAGCAGTTTTAGCATTAGATAATTTTCTTCAATTACTTTTTTGTTCTTTTTATACAATTCCATGGAATTGAATCTTCACAATGATATACTAGTGAGATTATTTCAAAAGTTTAGATAGTAAACCTCATGGAAGAGTAATTGGTTTGCCTTACTGTTTAAATCAATAAAGTTGTTTTAGAGATTTGTAAGTTTCAAATTTCAATATTTCTCTATCTTGTTGGTATTTGTTTCATGTAGTTGTTTATAGATATAGAGCATTTACTGCCTTGCGTGGATTTATACAGATTATTTCGTGTACTTTCCCTTAAATCTCGTCTTACCTTAATTGCTTTTTTATCAGATTTTATGTCAGGTGGAGAGTACAGATCAACAAGTTGATTTGTGCCTGAGGAAGGAGCTAAACGGACATGAATTACATGGAGTGGCAAGACTCTCTCAAGATCTTTTCTTCGTAATCAACTGTAAGCTCTTTACAAAGCAATTGAACAGTTCTTGCATCTTGTTTAGTAGAGTGGATATTCATTTCTTGATAAGTGTACAGAGTGTATATCCATGGATGCAACCTGTTTTGGATAGGTTTTCTCTGAACAGCTATATAAGTTCTTCCTCTTGGATGATATGGTCCCTATAGTGGACCACTGGTTCACTTATTTTGTTAAAAAAAAAAAAAATGTTTTCTATCAATGGTACATATATGTATGCCACATCTCTTCTTCACCCGAAAATTATATTTTTTTTTACAGCACACCCCACCTATACAGTATACACAAACATAGATTGAATTGAATCCCCTCCCTGTCCGGCGTAAAGAGGAATGATCCCAAACCAACCAAATTATCTCCTTACATTTGTGTGTCATTGTGATTTCTATAGAATGTCTGCCGGCTAGCTTTTTATTAAGCATAATAAATTTCTCATATTCTATTATTCATTTGTCTCGTTTCCCCATTGTCGCTATTCACATTAACATTGTGAATTACAACTTCTCTCAATCATTCAAGCTGGTTCACAGGTTGTTAAACTGCACATGGTAGACCCCATGAGCCTCCATGAGACAAGGCCTTGGAAGCTTCTCTTGCTTATCAAGATCGTTTCTTGATAATCAACTGTAAGCTCTTTACAAAGCAATTGAACAGTTTTTGCATCTTGTTTTGAGTGAATATCCATTTATTGATAAATGTACAGAGTGTATATCCGTGGATGTGACATGTTTTGGATAGGTTTTCTCTATATAGCTATAGAAGTTCTTCCTCTTGGATTATATGGTCCCTACAGTGGACCACTGGCTCACTTATTTTGTTAAAAAAAATGTTTTCTATCAATGATAAATATATGTATGTCCATGAATGTGACATCTCTTCTTCACCCTAAAATTCTAATTTTTTTTACAGCACATCCCACCGATACGGTATACACAAACATGGGTAGAATAGAATGTCTGCCGGCTAGCTTTTATTAAGCTCTAATAAATATCTCATATTCTATTATTCATTTGTCTTGTTTCCCCATTATCGCTATTCATATTAACATTGTGAATTACAATTTTTCTAAATCATTCAAGCTGGTTCACAGGTTGTGAAACTGCACATGGTAGACCCCATGAGACAAGGCCTTGGAAGCTTGTCTTGCTTATCTTATTGGGGCAAATCATGATCATTAGGAGATGGATCTCTGTAGTATTCAAATGGTTTTCTAGCTCATTCACTTGGATGATTCTGTGAGTTATGATACCTTTTTTGAGGTTGGGGTCTGTTTTCATCACTAAAGTTTGGCTGATCTTTTTATCACTTTGATCGATCCAAAAGCATGTTTAAAAATAGTATTGCTGACTTTCTAAGCACAAGCATCTGAATGGTTGATCTTCATGCAGGATAGAAAAATTTTCCTGATGAGGAAATCACTTGTAAGGTAAGGTAAGGTTTAATATAGAGAATTTTACAGGAAATTTCATGCTGAAGTGCTTCTGAACATTGGTTAATAATTATTAAGCACCTTGTTAGTATTTTGTAGAAAAGGGTTTGTAGGAATTAGGAAAAGTCAAAAGTACTTGTAAAGAAGTACTTTCATTTTTTATTCAATATTTTATTTCTCTCGAAAGTTTCTATTAAATGTATTAGATCACAAATACCATTAAAGCACAGAAGAATTCATATCAGCAGAGAATTTTTTGTCATTTTTTTAATGTATTTATTTATTTATTTATTTTTATTTTTTTGTAAAAGATGTTTCCAACAAGACATTTATTGTTTGTATATGTATACAAAAATGGTTTTAACTATTAAAATAACACATATATATATATACACGGTACCACCACTCGAACTTGAGACATTGTCAAAGTGCCCTAGCACCTTTTACCACTAAACCAACCATGTATTTGTCTTCCATACTGTAGCTTCATTTAAGTATGGAAGAAAAATACATGGTTGTTTACGAGTAAATTTTAGATCCAATACAATAGTTGTGAGTCCTCTCGATGACATGTATGCAAAATGTGGGAGTCTTGAAGTTGGTCGGAGGGTTTTCGATCTTACTAATGATAAGCAAGAATCTGTTTGTGGAATACCATGATTTCTGCTTTGGCACATGGTTATGGTGAGGAGGCTATAAATATTTTTAATAACATGGTTAGATCAAGCGTGAAGCCATATAGGATCACCTTGGTTGTTGTTCTCAATGCATGTAGCCATTCGGGTCTTGTGCAGGAAGGGGTTAGGTATTTTGAGTCCATGACTTGCGATCATGGTATTGTTCGCAATCAAGAACATTATGCATGCTTAATTGATCTCATGGGCCGAGCTGGATGTTTTGACCGGTTGATTAAACAGCTCGAGAAGATGCCCTGTGAGCTTGATGGTCGTCTTTGGAATGCCATACTCGGTGTATGTAGAATCCATGGAAATATAGAGTTGGGAAGAAAAGCAGCTGAGCGACTAATGGAATTGGAGCCTCAATCCTCAGCAGCATATGTACTACTTTCAAGTATATATGCTGCTCTTGTTTTCAAAAAAAAAAAAAAAAAAAAAAAAAGTATATATGCTGCTCTTGGAAAGTGGGAATGGGTAGAGAAGGTGAGACAACTTATGGAGGAGACTGGAGAGACAGGTGAAGAAAGAATGAGCAATTAGTTGGATAGAAATTGAAAATAACCTACAGGCTTTCACTGTATCGGATAGGTTGCATCCCTTGAAAGATGTAATATACTCAGTTTTGGAACAATTAGGTAGCCAGATAGAAGAAGATGCTCCATCAATTGATGTGGAAAGGTAGAAGTTCGTAGTCACTTTTACTCTTTGCTCAGTCCTATGAAGGCAGAGCTACAGGCTATATTATCAGCCATTTTTCCATGACTTGTAACATTTTCCTTTTTTTTGTTTTGTCAAATGAGCAGTTTTAGCATTAGATAATTTTCTTCAATTACTTTTTTGTTCTTTTTATACAATTCCATGGAATTGAATCTTCACAATGATATACTAGTGAGATTATTTCAAAAGTTTAGATAGTAAACCTCATGGAAGAGTAATTGGTTTGCCTTACTGTTTAAATCAATAAAGTTGTTTTAGAGATTTGTAAGTTTCAAATTTCAATATTTCTCTATCTTGTTGGTATTTGATTCATGTAGTTGTTTATAGATATAGAGCATTTACTGCCTTGCGTGGATTTATACAGATTATTTCCTGTACTTTCCCTTAAATCTCTTGTCTTACCTGAATTGCTTTTTTATTAGATTTTGTCAGGTGGAGAGTACAGATCAACAAGTCGATCTGTGCCTGAGGAAGGAGTTAAACGGACATGTGAATTACATGGAGTGGCAAGGCTCTCACAAGATCTTTTCTTCGTAATCAACTGTAAGCTCTTTACAATGCAATTGAACAGTTCTTGCATCTTGTTTAGTAGAGTGAATATTCATTTCTTGATAAGTGTACAGAGTGTATATCCATGGATGCAACATGTTTTGGATAGGTTTTCTCTGAATAGCTATATAAGTTCTTCCTCTTTGATTATATGGTCCCTATAGTGGACCACTGGTTCACTTATTTTGTTAAAAAAAAAAAAAAAATGTTTTTTATCAATGGTACATATATGTATGTCACATCTCTTCTTCACCCGAAAATTATATTTTTTTTGTACAGCACACCCCACCTATACAGTATACACAAACATAGATTGAATTGAATCCCCTCCCAGTCCGGCGTAAAGAGGAATGATCCCAAACCAACCAAATTATCTCCTTACATTTGTGTGTCATTGTGATTTCTATAGAATGTCTGCCGGCTAGCTTTTTATTAAGCTTAATAAATTTCTCATATTCTATTATTCATTTGTCTCGTTTCCCCATTGTCGCTATTCACATTAACATTGTGAATTACAACTTCTCTCAATCATTCAAGCTGGTTCACAGGTTGTTAAACTGCACATGGTAGACCCCATGAGCCTCCATGAGACAAGGCCTTGGAAGCTTCTCTTGCTTATCTTATTGGAGCAAATCATTATCATTATGAGATCACTGTAGTATTCAAATGGTTTTCCAGCTCATTCACTTGGATGATTCTGTGAGTCATGATACCTTTTTTTTTGAGGTTGGGGTCTCTTTTCATTGTTAAAGTTGGCTGATCTTTTTATCACTTTATCGATCCAAAAGCACTTTTAAAAATACCGTTGTTAACTTTCTAAGCACTAAGTATCTGAATAGTTGATCGATCTTCATGCAGGATAGAAAATTTTTCCTGATGAGGAAATCACTGGTAAGGTAACATTTAATATAGAGAATTTTCCAGGAAATTTCCTGCTGAAGAACATTTGTTAATGATCGTAAGCACTTTGAAAGTATTTTGTAGGAAAGGGTTTGTAGAAAAAGTACCTGTAAAGAAATACCTGCAATTTTTCAATCATGGTTTATGATTATATTAGATGTCTTTTTCTTTCTTTCTATGAAGTGGTTACACCTAATCTATGTGAGGAAATCTTCTATAAATCGCGCTATATGTATGCACCCTCTTTATGATATAAATAATCTATCAGATGTGTTTTTTATGTACGATTTTAGTGTAGTAGTGTCGGGATTGCACAGCCTATCAAGATCTACAAAATAAGATTTTGCATCACCCTTATCAGAAAACACAAGATTGATCATGTAAGTGAGTGGAAAAAAAAAACAATTAAATTGTGTTAATTCAAAGTCAATGAGATTAAGCTCAAGATGTTAATGATTAGAAATTAGAATCAAACGAGTGAGATTAAAAATATCAAGACAGATAACAGAGAACCACACCACACACATGGACCAATAGTCCAATACAATATGATAAATATAGACTATGACTCTACACCAATAATGCAAGGCAAGATGTCCCACCAAAACAAAGTTAAAGACAAATTCATCCAACTTCCTTTTCACTGTCACCACCTCCACCAATTATCGATTATATTTTAAGTATTAGTCAAGAAAAATGCTAATTTCATTCATTAATGTAAACGTCTGTATCCATCGAGGTCAAAATTCGATCGTCAGATACCTTCATCGGTTGAGATCTGTACAAGTTCTACAAAAACTTATCAAAATAATACATATTTAAACGTATTATATATATTATTCAAATCAGTTGTCTAAAAATATATTGAGTAATATATATATATATATATATATATCAAGTACCGAGTATCGAGAATTGATAATGTCTAGATGAATGTTAAAATCCAGCTATTTGGGTATATACCGAGTTTAATCCATATATTACTCTCTCTCTCTCTATATATATATATATATATATATATATATATAAAGAGTAATGTTAATTTGTTCAAATTTGATGTCTAAATTTAGTGTCCAAATTTGATACTCAAACGATGTGGAATCTAATACAGAATGGATTATAGTGATGCTATATAATTTGGACAACATATTTGGACACTAAATTTAGATAAAGTATTGTTATTGATGATATATTAAACCCCAAACAGGCCTACCCCATTTAAACCAAAAGTGGAGACAAAAGAAGAGGAAGAGGAGAAACTACACAACACAGCATTTCTTCTTCTTCTTCTTCAACTTCTTCAACATCATCATCTTAGGAGAAAAATTATGGGTGCTCAGATATCCAAACAAAAGGAGAAGCGTAAATCGGTGTCCACGGAGAAGAAAACTCTGTGTGATCTATCTGGTAGCTGTGGAACTGACTTTCCAGGATGTGATTACAAACCTAAAGACAGGAAGAATTGGATGTCCGAGCTGAATCCTGAGAAACTTCACATAAATCAGATTGTTTGGCCTGGAACCCACGACTCTGCAACCAACAAGATTGGAATTCCATGTATTACTCGTCCGTTTGCTCAATGCCAATCTCTGTCAATCTATAAGCAGCTCTGTCTAGGCACCCGGGTTGTCGATGTTCGGATCCAGGAGGATCGCCGTGTTTGCCATGGAATCCTGAAGACTTACAACGTCGACGTTGTCCTGAATGATGTCAAGAGATTCCTGTCAGAGACACAGTCTGAGGTTATAATCCTGGAAATTCGAACAGAATTCGGGCACGAGGATCCTGCTGAATTTGACAAATACCTGGAACAACAACTTGGAGAGTTCCTGATTCATCAGGACGATCATGTTTTTCAAAAACCAATTTCAGAATTGTTGCCAAAGAGAGTGATTTGTATATGGAAGCCAAGAAAGTCACCTCAGGCGAAACCTGGAGGACCCTTGTGGAGTTCTGGCTATTTGAAGGACAATTGGATCGATACAGATTTGCCATCCACGAAATTCGACAGCAACCTGAAGCATTTGAAGGATCAGCCACCAGTTTCATCAAGGAAATTCTTTTACAGGGTGGAAAATACAGTGACCCCGCAAGCCGATAACCCGATAGTCTGTGTACAGCCTGTGACGTCTCGGATTCATGGCTATGCTAGGCTGTTCATAACTCAGTGCCACTCTCAGGGATGCGCTGATCGGTTGCAGATTTTCTCTACAGATTTCATTGATGGGGATTTTGTTGATGCTTGTGCTGGTGCTACACACGCCAGGATTGAAGGCAAGGCATGAGAAATCTCTATTTCTGGTAATTTTTCGGTGTGTTAATATGTGTTGTGATGTAGTTTATGATGTAAAAAGAGTTTGTGTGCATATTTTGGGTGGATTGTGCAAACATTTGTGGTGATTCTTTCTTGAGAATTTCCTCAGATTTATGTGCATTTTCTGCGAAAATCCTTCCATATGACAATATCTATAAATGGTTCTATTCGTTAAAGATTTTCTAGTAAATATGTTGCTAGAGGAATACAATTCTCATAAAATTTCCTTCAAGTTTTATTAGGTTAGAACCTGCCTTCATTTCACATTTATTTGGTTGATAGATTTTCAGTTGTGTAGGGAATTTGGGATGCATAAAATGATTTCAGCCATAAAAAAAAAAACTTATATCATATCGAAATGGCTACAATTAAGGTACGACTGTGATTTAAATCAACCCTCAACAAGACAGATTTGGAATATATCATCACATAATCTACAAAAGAATTTGAATATTACAAGATCATTAGAGAGGTGTCGAAATTTGAATGTCGCCGGCATACAATGTTTTGCTAGTGGCTACATGCACACAATAAATTTACTTGTGCTCACTGAACCAGATGGATTATGCATGACTTAACTCACTCCAGAATCTCCAGATGCTGTGTGGATTCTGAGTAACAAATCAATCTAACATAAATGAAGACTTGCCAAATTTGACTAGGTAGTGGCCTTTTCGCGACAAAATTTACGACTCAAATCTGCCTCCAATTGTTGGAATATTGATGAGAATAATCCTGCAAAGAGAGTAGCTCATGAATCAATAGATTTTCTATAGAAGACAGATGCAAGCTTCAGTTGAGCAACACCAACTTAACAATGTATATAAAGTGTTTTCCGTGGTGAAGGTGGCAAGACAAGCAGCCTCTAAACAATTACAGAAATTTTCCTTTCACTAGTAATGTGTGGATAACAAACAAAATGATGAATCACCAATTAGATATGATTCATTGAGTTAACTAAAACGTTTTTTGAACGAGCATGGTAAACAAAAAAAAAAATGGCCCCAGATGGAACAGAGTGGCCAAAAAACATTATATAAATCATCTGACAGCTTCCGTTAGTGCCAAAATAAGAGTAACATTTAAAAATGAAAAGAAAGGTGAGTGAAAACCTGGGAACGGGCTATCTCCATGCTGTAACGATCCTTTCACCAGAAGTGTTCCAGGGATTTGCTGAAAGACCTGAAACAACAGAACAATTATGCACATACTCTTAACAACGTAAATTATCTTATTCAAACCAATGCTTGGGGTGGTGAGCATACCGAAACACGAAAGGATAAAGAATTCAAAGGAACATGGAAGCAACTTGAACTACTGGATGTCTCTTGCAAATGTTTGCCACCGGCTGCTTCATCAACATCATTTACCTCATTCTTCAGGATTGCATTACAGTGATCCTTTGATGCAGTGATCTAATTAGAATAAAATTATAATGCATGTGAGCACACAGAAATATTATAACAATACAAATCAAACACCATTATTAATCAACAGCTTTGATTCTTACATCGACAATAAATGAAGCCAAATTCAATTTACAAGATGCACCGGTAGAATGGAAAAAGGACTCAATTGAGTGCAATACATCTATGGCACTAAATTGGCGCTGAACACCCTACAATAGAAATATTAAACCATTGAGATATCACAATAGTAGGAACAATGAAGAGACACGTATAAATATATACATTAAATGAAAGAAAAAAAAAAGGATAACCGAACCTCAAGCATGAAAGACAAGTTTTTCTTTTCAATGACATGAGGTGATATTATCTTCCTGGTAGGAGGCATGAAAGTCCAAGCAAGGCCCCATCGACATGTTTTCCCTTGGACAAATTCAGTTGTTTTTACTACGGTAGCTCCAACCTCCCAGAGCTTGGATGTTAAAATCTTAAGGTTCAATTTCCGCCCAACCATCGAAGTATACCACCTGGAAATCATGAAACATGAAGGCTCATTTTCCATAAAAAGGTCAACAAAACAATGATGGTAAAAGATGTGTAAGAGTAGGATGGTATATAGGAATAATACCTAAAAGTTTGCTTCAGTGCAACACTATCCTTGACAATACGAGAAATGAAAGACTTTTCTCCACCTGGACAAACCATCTCCTTAGGAGTTCCACCACAAGAAGTTTTCGGATTAAGTCCTGCTTCCTCCATGGTCTCAAAAAATGGAGGATTGCACATGCAAAAGTCGAATTTCTCACCATCCCTGACCACACCAAGAAGAACAGGTGGTCCATGGTAAATGTTATTTGCATCAATAGAAAGATCAAATGGAGAAGAAGATGAAGGCACTGCCTGCTCCTCCACACCACTTAAATCCAGATTGCTTTCACCACAAGCTGACTCACCATTATCCGATTCTTTGACAAAAGTTGGACAACTTTCGACCTTTCTAATTTCTATTAATTCTGAAATATGTGGATTATTTCTAACGTTTTTCTCCGCCCACTCTAGTGCTACTTCAGTCACATCTACAACCAAGTTCAACAGCATCAGAATTCAGTTGACTTAAAATAAAATAAAATAAAATAAAAAAACAAAAATTGTAACAATACTGAAATGCTACCTGACCCAACAAAACTCCACCCCAGAAGAGAAGCGCCGAGAAGTGGGTAAATGCAATTTGCTCCAGTTCCTATATCAAAACCCTTCACATTATCACCATTGTTGCAAGTCTTTGGAATGATATCTGAAGACAGAAGATCTTCAATCCAGTGAATGTAATTGGATCTGTTAGGCACCGTTGGGCAGAGTTGTCCATCCGGAATCCACCTACAAGACACAATTCACATTAAACTAATCTTGTAAACCAATTGATCTTCTTATCGGGAAAAACAAAATCTAAAATGATAACCTTAGTATTTAACAGAGCTGACTTGAAGATGTAAAAAGGATTCTTCAAAATCAAGCATTACAAAGTCCAAAGTTCCAACAACATTTTACCACTTCATGCAATCTTCAAGTTCATAAAACCGTATCCATGAGATTACCAAGCTCACAAGAAGCCAGAACACAGAGCAAACTTCTATCAAAACTTGAATTTGACAATTTGAGACCGGATATAGTTAAAACTAGAATAGCCTAATTTAACTATTAATTCATAATATTCTCCACTTTCTTCTCAATAACATTATGATAACCAAACTTTTATAGAATTAATTACACATTCAATTCAATTAACATAACAATGAAGCTTCAAACAAAATGTTCTATCTTAAACTTGATATAAGCAGTTCGAATTACACATTCAACACAAAAACAAAACTTGTACTGTTCCTATAACTTTGCATTACATTAACTAACACCAACCAAGAAAAATAAAAACTGAAACTTTTAAACAGAGAAACATCAAACAAACAAAAACCATGTCGAATCCAATGAAAGCACTCACAATTCGAGCTAAAACGCAAAACCCATCTGAAATTCGATGAAACAAACCGAACAAACAACACACAACAAGCGGATAAATTATTACCAATTGATGCCGTGATCGTGAAGGAGCAGAACCCGGGTCAGCTCCCGGGTCGCGTTGAAATCGGTCCAGTGAATTCTCGGTCTACCGTCGCGAGAGTAGAAAACGAAGGGTTCAAAGGACGGGTAGAGAGAAGACAAGAGAGCGAAATCGGGTGGGTTCTCGGAGTATTTGTTTTTCGGGTGGATCGTGGGTGGCTCTACCTTTCTCCTCCTCTTCTTTCCCATTATTATTTTGACGGTTTGGGTTTAGAACCCGACCGACCGAGAAGGGTTTTACCAATTTTATTTTATTTATTTTTACAAGTATTTCGGGGTTGGAGAGGTCACATTTCAAGGATCAGAGTCCAGAAGAGGAGGACATGACTCGAATTCACAACTTAAAAGACTAATCCACTTGACACCGGGGCCTGAGAAAGGAGATAATTCGATGTCTGTGAGTTTGAGAGAGAGACATTACTCGAATACACGACTTCAAAGACTAACCCACTTGACATATAAATATATAACTATTCAATAATTTACAATTATGCAAATTTCGTAATAAAATCAATTACTTTTTTCATGGAAAATATTTCATATTATTAGTTAATTTGCAAGTATACATATGTATAGTTTAGTTTACAAATAAATAAAAAACAATAAAACAAAAACTAACATTGATTTAAAGTCTATGTAATTATTAAATCTTCTATACTAAATATGGTTTGGTGGTAAGAGCATTCATTCAACAATGTATTTAAGTCGTTGTCACTCGTCACCTTAATTGGTGTTTAAAAAAAATTAAAATAAGAATACTAATTAAATAAGTTACAATTTACAAATATGAAAAGTTGAAAAAAAAAATAGAAAATCAAATTAACCCTTTCCCAAAAAAATAATAATCAAATTAACAATAGTTTGTAATTCTTTCGTAAAATCAATTTAAAGATTTTTAATTTAAAATTTGAACCCTGTTTTCAAGTAAAATAATGTTTTTTTTTTTTTTTTTTTGAAATACTGTATTATATTGTTATATAAATTCAGGATTTTTTAGGAAGATGGAGGAATCGAACCTATAATATCATGGTGTATATGTGAGGGGATTACTATAGAAACAACATCAACTCTTTTCAGGTAAATTAATGTTTATTTCAGTTTTATTATATAACTCAAACTCATTGATCACAACATCATCTCACTATGTCCACGTATTAAATATAATTTAGAGCTTTTGTACGATTTTTTTTTTTTTTTTTTAAAGGATAAACGAGGGTTTTATAATTATTATTATTATTATTACTTGTCAAAACTCAAAAAGAGCTTTTTTATTTATTAAAAAAAAAAAAAAAAAAAAGAATAGATAAATGGTCCCAATACGAGATCAATTAATTATCCAGATTCGATCGGGTCCAAAAATAGTAGAGAATTGGTTCGGAGTCTTCTTACATAGTCCAAGGTTGTAACTAGATTCAGCCTCATTAACTCATTATTTGAATTAAAATCCAATCCAAAGAGTGAAAGAGATTCAAACTCCACCCAGATTCCAATTTCTATGTGATCAAACCGAAGTCTCCTTCAAAAAAACAAAAACAAAAATGATTTCACTTATGAGTGCACGTGGAAGATAGCTACAGATTGTTATCATGCAAGATGTTTGTGGCAATTCTTGATTGGTTATATATATACATATATAGTTTTTCTCTTTAGGACCGAACTAAACTTTTAAAATTAGAATGAGAGAGCTATTGATTAAATTTAAGAAGTCTTTTAACTAAGCTGAAGTATGTGAATTCAGACCCGACACTAGAGGGACCCAGTGAGGCAATTGTCTAGAACCCCCAATTTTTAAGGGGCCCAAATTGTAGAAAAAAAAAAAAAAAAAGATTTTTAAATTCATGTATGATTTTAAACTAATAAACTCATAAATGAGTTTAAAATAGGCCCCATTGAACATTTTTTTTTATTTTAAGAAAAACCAAATTATCATTTTCAAGTTCTTATACAAAGTCAAACGTGGGTTGAATCATATTCATAACACTAATTGTCTTTTTATATATCTAAAACGGAAAAACAATGGTACAACACTTCTCATATCACTTATCAGACAACCCAAAGCAGACATCGAACAAAAATGAAAAAATGAAAAATGAAAAATCAAATTAGGGTTCTTCAAAACTCTCTTAAATCTTGCTACGAAAATTCATAATTCAGATACAAAATCCCAACTTGAAATCTCAGGGCTCCGTAAATTCATTTTCTATAGTTCACCTCTGGTCATAAAAATCTTAGGGCCGGCCCTGTGTGAATACAATAGTTGATAGTTATGGAATATATATATATATATATATATATATATATATATATATATTATTTTTCTAATGAAAACTTTTACAATACACACTTTAAGCACATTTGATGAAATTGCATGTAATCAAATGTTTTTCGATGAGATTTTTTGTATGCATCATAAGAAAATTAACATACACATTTGAAAAAAATTTGGAAATTTTTTGGATTTGAAAACTATTTTTTCTTATATTTGCCTTTTTTAAAATGTTTTATTTTCAAAAAAATTAGAAAAATAGTTCTTGCGCCCGATTTTTTTTTTAAAAATTTTTCTCCATAAATGTATTTTAATGTTTTCACCATCCATACAAAAAATCAAATCAAGATTCAATAGATTTCATGCAATTTCATCAAAAGTGTTTAAAGTGTATATTGTAAAAAGTCCTCATTGGAAAATTGTTGTATGTATATATATATATATATATATATATATATATATATATATATATTGGTTATCTAGTAAAGACGTCCTGAAATTATATATTAATTTCAGGACGTCCAACCACATCCACATATTCATATTGGGTGTGGGTATTTGTTAATGTGGGGATATGAGCCCACTGTGAATGTATGAATGTGGTTGGACGTCCTGAAATTATAAAGTCAGGACGGTCTTGATTAGAGAAGTATTATATATATATATATATATATATATATATATGGTCTCTGTTAGGATTATACTCAATAGTAAGAGTGTAATATTGTAATTAACAATCTTATTATATTAATAAAGTGATTTTTGTATATTTAACAAAATCTTATAGCATTTATAATTATAATTGTCAAGGTAAATAATAATAAGGTCAAAAGACTATGAGAAAATAACAATTGTTCGTACATCTAGATATGTATGAGGTAGACACAATTCTTTAATTAGTTTTGAATAATGTTCACAACTTAAGTTAAAGGTTGGGCACATTTATCTTGTTAAAGTTGTAGAATTCTTTTGCTAGCATTTGAGTGGGATCAAATGTGTTATGATGAGTCTAAAATCATCGAAAGGTTTTCGAGTAAAAGAATCTAGTGCACTGGGTGCATTGAACAAGATCACAATGAAAATACTTTATCTAGAACCGTCAATAGATAAAAGTCTTTTCATTATCACGACAATCGGAGAGTTTATCTTAATCCTGAGATCAATGATGGACTTATGATTACAAGTATTATCATTTGAGCTATCAATGAGTATGATTATATAGCATAGTTTATCCTCGATAGTTTGGTGATATTCATTTGCTAATCGATAGAGGACTTTATTTATAGACATGGATATCGTGGCTTTATTTATTAAATGTGAGTAGAATATCATCATATGGATGTTTTGAGGTTTTGGATATTAAATCTTAACGTTGAGTTTTCAATAGTGACTATTGAAAGATGACTTCTGGATAAGTCATTATATATATCTAAGTTCAAAATGTGGTCATATGAGGAAATATAGTAACTTGGAGAGCTATAGACGGTCTATGAGCTCTTGGCGATTACTGATATTCTTCACGAAGATTCACCATCTCCTATAAGATTGTCTAGGGTATGAATGAGAAACATTTGCTTGTTCTATATTTATTTAAGAGTGCAATTTTAGTTTTTTAGTGGAATGAACTGAAATTAATAGATCGAACCTAAGTGAATCATTTGTTGATTGTGATTGGGTTATGTCTACTGAAACTTAAATTTAAATAGCTCGCCAAGATCCCCAATCCACACGGACTTGCATGGATCACTTGATATATTCTACCAGACTAATTTATGAGTCCATCTAGAATTGTATTAAGGCATGTAGACTTGTTTCTTTTAGAAAGAATGGGCCTAGTTCACATGTGGGCATTTTAATTAAAGTCCAATGGATTAAATGAAATGAGAAAATAATATATGGGTCATATATATATATGGGCGGCAAGGCTTAAATAAAAGTCTAATATATTATTTTATTTCATTATTTGATTAAATGGAAATTAATTAATTGATTAATTAATTATTTAATTAAAAATCAAAATCTTTTTCTGATTAGGAAATATGTTTCTTAGCAGTATACTATTGTGGTAGTATAATAAATATAAAAAACTTTATTTGGTAAGTAGATAAATAAGGGATTTATTTATCTAGTCAAATAAGGCAATCTTTTATATAGTTACAAATACATTAAAGAGTTGGATTAGGGTTTGAAATTCTAAGGAAATCAATCTAGAGTTAGGTTTTAGGTCAAAAGGCATAAAACCTATTTGGTAAAGGAATTCAGCCACCCTAATTAGATTTAGGCAAGAATTCATGCAGCAATATATTAAAAGTGGTGCATATTATATATTATATATGCATGTTAAAGTCGTGTAAATATATAGATTATATAATTAAAAAGTTGAATTCGGTGCGATAATATATATTATATTGGGCAAGTGGATTCTGCGACCTATATATATATATATATATATATTTATATATTTTGTGTAAAGAGAATTCGGCTAACCCTAATGCAAGATTTGAGAGTTATTTTCTTTTGCTTGAGAAAATAAAATCCAACTTTAGACAATAGTGTGATAATTTCGGCCAAGAGGAAAAGAGAGAAAAGATTGCTCTTATTTTGATAGTGTATTAGTAACTTTTACATCAAAAGGTTTTGTGCACAATTTCGAATAAGGTTCACGCGAGTTTCGATATAACGATTGTGAATTTAAAAGTGACCGAGACATTCTTTGTAGTCTCTTAGAACTAATTGTGACAAACGAAAAAGAAAAAGTTTTTGTTATCCATCCTCAGGTACACAATTCAAAGAGAAGGGAGACCATACTCCTAGGTGATTCAGTTCATGATTGAATTGGAAGATCTTGAGGATTACCATCGACGCAACGTCAATCGGATCACGCGACAAATGTACGATATCTTTATTAAATGTTAATTAATTAAAGGGTTAAGATTCATCTTTAAAAGAAATTTTTTTTTGAAATATACTAAACCTATTTTTGCTTCTGCCGCGTGTATTGTCCCTACAGTCTCATTCACATCAGTGCGCACTAATGTAACTACCAATGCATGTGGACCACTGATTATAGAGAAATTTTGACAAGTGCATACACCTTGTGTTAAAGTATATAAATCTAATGATCCACATCCAACGCACTAATGAGGTTATATCAGTTCGTACTAACTTGAACATATATACATATATGTTTGTGGTTCAATTTGGTAATGAACTCCGTTTTCTAATATAGTAAAAGTTTAATGTAATTGAAGAAGCTCTAGTTTATAAGAAGTGAAGCAATAAATTAAGCATCCATTGGAAAGTCAATTTAGAGCATCTCCAATGCAAGCGTGGCTTGTGAAATGGCTTGTGAAAAAAAAAAAAGATGTCACATAGGATAAATAGACATTATGTTAATAATTGTGTCTCCAATGCAGTCGTGTATATTAAACCTCAAGCTGACGTGGCAAAAAAATTATTAGACATTATCAACATGATCGTCTACTTTCAGACGGTCTGTTGCACAACTATTTTTTAGGTTGACTCAGTAATCATTTAAAACTGACATTAATTTTTCATATATTTTTTGTAAGAAAATAAAATATAAAATAAAACAGGAAAAAAAGATGGACACGTCATTAAAAAAAATTGTGTTTTAGACGGAAGTATTGGAGACCAAATTCTGAGTTGATTGTCTATCAAGTTTATTTTTATACCACATAGGAAGCAAGTCTTTGACATTGTTGTCATGTCAACAATTATTGATATGCAAATCACTTTTGCATTAGAGATGCTCTTATGTATTCTTTACTATTTATCTGTTTATCTATTAGTATTTATATATACAGTATTTCTATTGTCAGTTTTTCCTGATAATAAATATATCAGGACGAAGAATGTGAACCACAAATTATGGAGAAGTTTTGATAAGTGCATATACTTTGAGTCAAAGTATGTAAATCTAGTGGCTCACATTCTTCGTCCTGATATATTTATTGTCAGGACGAACTAATAATAGAAAATTTGTTTATATATATATATATATATATATATATATATATATATCTGTTTATTAATTATTTATTTATTTCTTTGTGGTTTTACAAAACAGATTCCATGTATTCTCACTTTTTCAATTATAGAGAATCTAAGGGTGCATCCTCTAACGTTTTTCAAAGCTGTTTTTATTTTTGTTTTTGTTTTTGTTTTTCAAAAATGAAAATGAAAATGAAAACAGTGTTTTTGGTTTCAGTTTCGAAATCCAAAAACATGTCTGGTAGCATATTTTAGAACTTGTATTCCGAATATGAAAACGTAAAAAACGCGTCTGGTAGCATATCCTGGAACTTGGATTCCGAATAATTTAAATATTAATTATTATTTTTAGACCAGATCAATCTCTGGTTTATGAATCATCATCATCATCACTATTTTTTTTTTCCTAATTTATAAGACCAAATCAATCTACTTAAAAAAAAATCAATCATCATTAATCTCTATCTTTTTTTTTTTTTTTTTTTTTTATCTCCATCCATCCAATCATCACCAATTCATCCCAAAAATAATAATAATAATAATAAAATAAAATAAAATTCGGGCATTAAAACATTGATAGCTTGCTGAGTACTTGCAAACCCAAATCAAAAGCAGAGGATCAAAGTTCTATATACAAAATAAAGATTTTTACACTACAAAATACACATGTACCTTGCAATCTTCCACAACCATTTTCCCTAAGAATCACTGCAATTTTATTTTTTAAGGATTACTTTAATTAAATTTTGGTTTAAGAAAGACAATTAATTGAAAAATTACTTAGATCTATATAGATTCAAGTAAATCAACAATAATTTCAGTTTAAGAAAGATAAAAAATTGAAAAATAAAAAATAAAAGAAGAAGAAGAAGATGATGATATGAAGAAAAGGAAGAACACGAAGAAGAAGAAGAGTGGGGAGGACGGGCGATGCCGATCTGGACCACCGGTCTTGGAGGAGGAAATTGGAGAAGAAGAAGAAGAAGAAGAAGAATAGTGTCGATGAAGAAGAGAGAAGCAGAGAGAAGCAAAAGAAGAAAAAAAAAAGATAAAAAATGTGAGTTTTTTTATTTAGAGTAAAAAACAAAACAAAAACACAAAACGAAAAACATCAAAAAGTTGTTTTGGAAAATTTTCACTTTTAACACTGTTGTTGTTTTTGTTTTTGTTTTGAAAATAAAATTAAAAACAAAATGGAAAACGTAAACGAACGCGTATTCGAAATTGGATTTGGAAAACAAAAACAAAAATACCCTTGTAAAAGGGTACCGGACAGCCCCTAAATATTAGTGTTAACAGTAATGATTATTTTAAATGATAGTAAAAATTCTTTTTTTTTTTTTTTTTTGAATTAAAATTCTTTCCTAGTTTTGTTTCTCTCAGCATTTACTTAAACTGTGACAACTTAAAAATAATTATAAAAATTAAAAAAAATAAAAATAAAAACATCACATTGTCGAGTTTTGATATATTTTTTTAATCCCTAGGTAACTGATTGATTCAAACTCAAATTTACTTTAAAAAAAAATGCTAAGGTCCATTGATTTGGTGTTCATTTTATAGTGTTGAGAAATATCTTCAGTGGAGTAAGTTCTAACAACCCAACAAATCCTTTCAATGAAGTAGGTCAATTTGTACAATTGTACAAGAAGCAGGTAGAGCAGTACAGTCAAATTCAACATAACTCTTTTACGGTCAAATTTAACCTAACTCTTTTGAAATCCACTCTTATAATGGGAATCGCATTTTTTCAATGAAACAGAATTTATACAATCAAATCTAACCTAACTCTTTTGAAAATCCCTCACAAAGAGTTATATTCTTTTGATGAAGCAGGTTGATTTGTACATTCAAACCTAACATATTCATTAACTTTTTTTGAAATCCCTTACTCAAAAATCTAAATATTGTATTAAATTCTAACAACCCAACCATTTCATTTAGACGGTCAAACCTAATATTGTCAAAGTCCTAACTCTTTCAATGTTAACCTTTTGTCGATTGTCACTTTCCTAAAAGTTTAACAAGATTATAAAAAGAGAAATGAGAGAACTCTCTAGAACAAAATATCAATATGTGATCTTTCTAAAAAAAATTATGAACTAAAAAATCTCAATATGAGTTACATACATTGTAGTTATAAGATTGATGAGGTGTCTTCAAGAGATTGGCTGATGAATTATGCTGACATGGCATTAGTGAAATCAACATCTAAGCAGCTTGTGAGAAATCCTCAAATGTTGAAATTAACTTTTCTGCAAAATACCGAGAGTTTCCTGCTAATACCAAAGGTTGAGATCATTAGCCTAAGCGGTCAATGATCCTTGTGCTAATATCAAAGGTTAAACTCATCTGATTTTGGTGATCCATGTGCCTTTCAACTAACCAATGAAAATGAGGCCAACGCTTATTCTAGGGAGAAAAACTTCAGTGGGACGGTCCCACTGATGTGGATATGGGACCGTCCACCATTGGGACCGTTCCACTGAAGTTTTTCTCATTTTTATTTCTCTCTCTTAGTAAATCTAAAACTGCACCGTTTGTTTGTATTTATTGGTTTTTTTTCTCTTCCTCTTCTTCCCATTCCGACTATTGTGCGAAATAAATCTCTATTTTTTCTCCTCTAACTTCGAATCTCGCACAAATTATCTCTTCTCCTCAAGAATATAAATTCCTAAAGCTGAAGGTGTTCTGCTTTCGTTCCAAATTGTTGTGTTGTGTGTTACAATTTTATTTTTTTTTCCTTAAAAGATTTGATCAGCTAAATCTCTCTCTTAAAATCGCAATAAATCTCTTTCTTCTTCTCTAACTTTGAATCCCCTGTACGTAAGTTGTTGTTTTAGAGGGAATTCCTTTGGGTTCTGATTTTTTTTAACAAAAAAAAAAAAAACTTTTTTGTTTGTTTTCTGTCAACAATTCTGGTGTGTTGTGAGTTTGATGAAATACAGAGGTTTGATGCAATTAGACTATGCTGATAATGCTTAGTGTTGTGTATTAAGCTCTGTGTTTTTCTTATTTTGCTGATAATACTATTTTAGGAGCTTTCAAATAATCATATGTGTTTTGACTGATAGCAGCAGCTGTTTTGGTCTCTTCAGTTGTGTGTGGGTCTTCGTAGATTCTATACTTGTAGGTTAAGCTCTTTGTTTCCTTGTTCTGTGTTCCATACTTTCATGAAAGTCTAGGTGTTGTTGGTTCATGCTTATTTAGGGGTTTCATGCAGTTTTGTGTGGGAATTGAATGGAGGAATGGAAATAAGAAGATAAAGAAAATTATGTGAAAAAAAATAAACAAAACGGTGTAGTTTGGGTGGAGTTTTTTTTTTTTTTTTTTTTTTTTGAGAAACCAGTTTTGGAACAAAACGGGTTAGAACCAATTTTCCTTGTCAGTCTATTTAAACCCCACTCATAACCTTTCTACAATCTTCACTCAACCCAACAATAGCAGTACTCAACCCGCTACTCTTTTTTGCTTTTTTTTCCGCTATTTTTTATTTATTTTTTATTTTTTACATATATTGGAATGTACGGTTATGGTAAAATTATTGGCCTCTAGACGATCTAACTTCTCAATCGGAAAACACCTAACTCCCTGCGGCTGAATCTGAAGTTTGGTGTTTGTGATGATGAAGTTAAGGCAGAGGAGGTTGAGAACTCAGTGGGTGCACTCACTCTCAACTATACTTGATTTTTATAATTATTATTATTACTTCTTAATAACCTTAAGTGTGGTGTGTCTGCAGGAAAAATGTAAGGACCTGTCTTCTACCTCACACTATTCTAATAAGAAGAATGGTGTTATCCAAAACCAGTCTCTTGCTTTGATAGTTTGGTCAAGCTGAATGTAGATGGGGGCATGAACAGTGATGGTGTGTATAGGTAGCGTTATTAAAGTTGAGCTTTTGAGGATGGCCTAGGCAGCTGGTTCTACAAGTATTGTGGTTGAAACAGATTATAAATCTGTGGTTACTCTTTTGACTAGTGATTCTAGTCCTAATCACCACCCCTTTTTTAGTATCATAAAGAATTGTAAATGACTGACTGATAGAGATTGGAACTGTGTTATGCATCATGTGTACAGGGAATGCAACAGATTGGCTGATGGGCTTGTGAGTTTAGGCCGAAATGGGCTTTTGATTTTAGGCCGAAAGATGGAGTTGGAACTGTGTTATGCATCATGTGTACAGGGAATGCAACAGATTGGCTGATGGGCTTGTGAGTTTAGGCCGAAATGGGCTTTTGATTTTAGGCCGAAAGATGGAGTTGGAACTGTGTTATGCATCATGTGTACAGGGAATGCAACAGATTGGCTGATGGGCTTGTGAATTTAGGCAGAAAGATGGAGGTGGGCATTATGTTTTTGAAGAGCATCCTCCTCAAATTGCTGCTCTTTTTTGTAGATGATGGGAATCCAACAGTTTTGTATGGTTTTTTTTTTTTTGTTTTGGGCGTTTAGCCCCCCATTGTACCAAAAAAATATGATTATGTTCAGATCTTTTTATTTTATCTTATTTTTTACACCGTTATAAATTTAAGAGTTGTAAGAAAGAAACCAACCTAATCCACAATTTTAATATATGTAATTTATTATAGAAGAATCTAAATGATTTAATTTATTTATTGTATTGTCTAATTTAGAATTTGTAATTTATTACTCAAATTAAAAATTAAAAAAATAAAAATAAAAGAGTAATGCTAGACGTCCCAATTTTTTCTCTCAAAATCTATCGCACGTCCCAATTAGAATTCTTTAGCTAAAGATTTAACCCAGCCCAAACCCGAATCTGAAACTAACTATGAATGTCTATGATTTAATAGATTTTTTTGTTGAAAAGGAATCAGATGAATTGAAAATTTGGTAATTATTTGTTGCTTTATATACGCAAAGGCATAGTTTGCTTAGATCAAAGCAAAAAGTTCTATCACCTGAAAAGAACAAATCATCGATTAATCATGAATTATTTTGCATAAAAACATGAATTATTGTGCTTAAAACTCTTAACGAGAAATCTAGTCAGCAAACTTGTTTTAAATATTGATCAACCACTAAAGAAAATATTAATCGATGATCCCTATAAGATCACCGATCAAACTCTTATGGGACATTAAACCCTTAAAACATATTTAAACCTATAACGTGATGTATCTGTATTTATAAATACATGTGGGTGCGTGTTGTCCGAAACAAGATCACCCACCAATAGCCAGAAAAATCGAAAATGTAAACCTCTAATGTTCATGAAAACATTCATGAAATGTCACAAGGAAATGAAATATCAAACACTTGGTCAATTTTGGGTGGGCTTTTCAGTTTTAATGTTGGGTTCAGTTAGAATTGGATAGCTAACCCATTCAACCCAAATCCGAATCCGAAACTAACTCTAATTTTTTCTTTTATATAAAATCATAATTTATAATGAGTAATGTTAGACATCCCATATTTATATCCACTCCCATCTTAACCAATAATATGGCAATTGGTAAGTGAATACATGAGGTAAGTGAGACAAATCGCCATTAATATATTATCCACCAATAATGCTGGACAACCCACATTATTTGTACAAAATTAATTCTACCAAAAACATGTATACTGTTTCCTCATTTTAAAGTATTCTATCATATGCGTTTTTTTATGTTTTCATTCTTGGGATAATGTTTTCAATAATTGCTACCAGATACATTTTCAAACTCAAAAAATATAAAAATCAATTTTTTGAAATCAAACAATAACAAGAAAATAGAAAATGAAAACGTTACCCAACATGTCCAAGTCATTAACTAACACCAACCATTAACGAAGAAAAATAAAAACTGAAACTTTAAAAATAGAGAAACATCAAAACAAACAAACCTAAATTCAATTGCGGGGGTCTTGGGCCTCTTGACCCGGTAAGGTACGGTTGATTTTGGTGGGCTTCCTCTACACATTAATGCGAGGTGAGTTTCGTCTTTTTGTAACAATTTTTTTTGTTTATAAACTAATGAAAATTCCACATATTGGGTTCCTGATTCCTATTGGTTATAAGGCCGACTCCGACCGATCCTCATTTATTCAAAATAATCCAATCAATCTTCAAAATAAAAGACCCCAAAATGAAGATTTGTTTGGGTTCTTCAAAATTGAAGGTCCAATTCTGGATCTTCATATCACTATTCCATTAAAATAATATTATTATTTTTCTTCTGATCTCCTTTTTCATGTACATTTTAATTAATGTCACGTTTACTAATCAGTAATCAAACTCAGGAAAAGGAATTAAGTTACTCATTTGTGAATCCCAGTGTTTACTAAATTTTTAGAGAATTAAGTTACGTGGACCCCACTCTCAAATCAGTAATTAAGTTACTGATGGAAAGGGAATTTGATTCCCCCCACCCACCCTAAGAATCAAGTTCCCTTTCCTGATTAAAAAAGGGAATTCATATATTTTTACTAAAATATCCTCACTTATAATAATTATTAAAAAAAAACTGTCTTTCCAGTTTCCACTATATCGTTCTATTTTAGGGATTATTCTTTGTCATTCTTTTTTGTTCATCCTTTTCCTCCGAATCTTGCTACAAGTATGCTTTTTTTTTTTTTTTTTTTTAAATCTTAAATTTGTTGAATATACATAGAAATCTTTGACTTCTTGGTGTTTTTTTTTCCTCTCTTTTTGTCAAATTTGCGATGGCTGTTTGTTTAAGTGTTTTTTTTTTCTTCCTTTTTACATGAAGCTATTTGCATATTCATATGTATATATGTTGTTTTGTTTAAGTTTTTTTTTTTTTTTTTCTTTTTACTAAAGCAATATAACGCAGTATTACATATTCATATATATATATATATATATATATAGCTGTTTTGTTTAAGTTTTTTTTTTTCATATTCATATGTACATATTTTGTTTTGCTTAAGTTTTTTTTTTTTTTTTTTCTTTTTACTGAAGCAGTATAACGCAGTATTACATATTCATATATATATATATATATATATATATATATATGCTGTTTTGTTTAAGTTTTTTTTTTCTTTGTCCGTAAAGCATGTATTGTATATATATATATATATATATATATATCACTGAAGGGGGTCTTTTTTGTTTTGCTAGGGTGCCCTATTTCTTAATTTTTTCTTGGTTGTCCTGTTTCTTGATTGTGGTTTATGTTTCGTTTGGCTTTTGTTTCTGTTAGGGTATTTTTGTAATTAACTATATATCATTATGATTCCTTGGTTGAAGTAAACACTAGAAAGGGAATAAATTTGATTCCATTTATGATTTCTAAATTGTTAGTAAACACTAGAATGGAATTTAGTAACTTAATTCCGATTCCTCTCCATTCCCTTTCAAGTGGAACTTAATTCCGATTCCCTCCATTATTGATTAGTAAACGCGCCCTAAACTCAATTAATTATTATAAATATAATTAGTATAAAAATTATACCATTCGAAATATTTTGTTAAGATCTTTCAACCGAGTATAATATTGATTATATTTTAATTACTTTTAATTTTAATTTTTTTTATTAATGAACTAATAAATATTTTAATCCAAAACAAATGTTTTCAAAGCATCAATTTTTATATGTAATTAATATATATCATAATAATTCAGTAAAATCAAATAATAACATTAGCATCCTTAAATTAAAATATTACAAGGGAAAAAAACATACATTGAAAATGAAAATAATATTATCAAAAGTACATTGTTAAAATTTGTTTATCAAAATCATTATACATAAAAATAGTTATAGTTAGGTGTGACAGATTATAAAAAAATTAGAAAATTTTAGATGTAATAAAAATGAGTAAATTATTATCCAATAAGATAATGTAGAGAAAACAATTTTATTAAAGAAAGTTTGAAATATTATTTATAAAGTAAAATAATTATATTTTTATTATTTGGAGATTGTAAAATGAAGAATGATTGGAGTAATAAAATTATGGAGATGGAATATTCCATTTTCAGTCTTCAAATTTTTCTCATTTGAAAACTAGTTGGAGATGGCATAAGTCATGTACATAACGTTACAAAAATATTAGTATAATGTTTTTTATTAGAGATCATATATATATAATTATTATTTTTGGAAATATTATATAAATTCTGGGTTTTGTATCAATTTACCGTTAATTCCATCTAGTTAAATTTCAACATCGTTAGGTCCATATTGTCAAAATTTTTAACAGAAAAAAATTTAAAATGAAAAAAAGAAAAAGAAGAAGAAACAGCAACAGCAGAAATAGCAAGTTGTTGGGCGGTATTGTCGTTATTTGCCTGCATCAGCCTGTATGATCATTATTCAATATTCATGGAAACAAAAAGCAACAGAGGATTTTAATGTTTGGTTACCAATTATTTTCAATTTTTTATTTTTATTTAAATAAAATATATGGATTTTCTATTATCAGTTCGAACTGACAATAAATATATCAGGACGAAGAATGTGGATCACTAGATTTACATACTTTGACTCAGAGTGTATGCACTTGTCAAAACTTCTCTATAATCTGTAGTCCACATTATTCGTCCTGATATATTTATTGTCAATTCGAATTGATAATAGAAAGATTATATATATATATATATATATATATATAATTTATTAGAAATCGGGATTGAAGTTTTAATGCTTGGTTACCGCGTGAAAACCATAGAACAAGACAACATATTAAGCTTTAATGTTTGTCAAGCTTACGATATTCAAATATGACTAAGCATTATTGGCCACTTGATCATGTGACTTGTATAAATATATAATCATATAAGCATAGAGGGGTCACTATATTTCTGAACTGGGTCCTTCTCTCACCACGTGAGACGTTGAGTCGGTCCTTTTAATATAGGGCAAAAAATGATGCATACATGCATAGTTGAAATTAAAGTTGAAAATGGGAGATAAAATAAGACAACATATGTATGAAAAGTAGATATATAGGAATATATATATCTACTTTCCACATAACAATTTTGTCAATTTTCTCTTTGTCTCCACCAGTTGATTCTTAATTATGCCACAAGTAGTGCGACTTTTGGTACTAGTCACTACTATCAATTCCATGTGAAGTGTGAAATGATGATAAACCTATAGAATATTATTTTCTCAGTCAAAACAGAAATGGTATATACTTGGCATCGGCCAGAATCTATTGTTCGATGGATTTATTTATCTTTTTAATTCTTAACTCCTAAGTTTTTAATTAATTAGATTAACAAATCACAAAGATCATCATCAATTAATAATTAAGACCACCAATACAACAATTACAATATTGGAAACCAAAACCCTCCTAAACCCTGATTAGATTTACAAAACAGGAGAGATCGATCAGGCAACAGAAATATAGCAAATTATGAGTCAAATTTGCTATATTTCTTGAGGCAACAGAAATATAGCAAATTATGAGGCAATTCTTGATTGGTGTTATATATATATATATAATATTTCTATTATTAGTTCGAACTGACAAAAGTTATATCAATTCCTTGTATGTGGGTCACTGGATTTAAATACTTTAACTGACAAGTGCATACAGCCAAGTCAAAGTATTTAAATCCAGTGGCCCACATGTAAAGAACTGGTATAACTTTTGTCAGTTCGAACTGATAATAGAATTTATATATATATATATATATATATATATATATTCTCTCTTTAAGACCAAATTGAACTTTCAAGATTAGAACGAGAGAATTATTAATTAAGTTTAAGAAGTCTTTAACTAAGTTGAAGTATATGAATCCAAGCCCGACACTAGAGGGAGCCCAGTGAGACAGCCGCCTAGAGGCCCCAATCTTTAAAGCCCCCAGATTGGGTTGATTAGGTACCAACCATATTGTCACTGGTATGCTATGAAAATGGAGAGATGCCCAGGTTGGTAGTCAAAGTCTCTAATATTAACAGATACAATAGTCAAAGTGAGACTACTAAAAGTACACCAAAGCTATTCTTTGCTCAAAAACAAACCAACATCTAGTGATTAATTATCAACACGTATAATAGTCAAACACTCAAACTATATATTTTTGACCATTTATTGAAAGATTTTTTTATTGAAAAATAAAATAACATTTCTAACCTAAAGAATGCCACATCCTCAGATTCAGGGTTCAAAAATTTATTAGCACTTTTTAAAGGGTGAATTTTAAGAGTATCACTCATTTAATATCTTAAGTTTAAATGACACCTAAATTGGATTCCTTCCAAAAATGTCCCCCATAGTAACATGTTCTTCACTATTTTGATATATTTTTTTTTTTCCAAAATCCTCTATTGATGGAGGACCTCCATCAATAGAGATGAAAGACCTCCATTGGCGGTTGAAATCAGCCACTAATGGAGGTTTCAAGGAAAAAGATTAAAAACAAATGAAAAGTTTTGTTTTTATCAAGAAAGTCTTGAAAATTCCAAAAAATTTCAAAAAATCGGAATCAACTAGAAATTTGCTATAACAAAAACCCAATATATACACAATCACTGTATTAAATGTCTTGTCTCCACATGAATATTTATTAAGTTTCCTATTATAGTAAATTTTTAATCGTTAACTTATATCCTCCTTAAAATAATATGTTGTACATTGAAATTACAAGTCCGTAAATATCTCTCTATATTTGAAAGATATAAACCGCGTTGCCAACTAAAAGTTGTAGAGATAAGTTGTCCTGGATTTGCATTCCAGGATTTGTAATCCTTGTGTTACAGTTGTTGTTTATAATCAAAAAATATATATATATATATATATATATATATATATATATATATCATATCATATCAATCATTAAATATGATTTTGGATCAATAACGCTGAGAGCATCCACAATGGTGGTGGCACTATTCAAGACCCATTTATTGCCACATCACCAAAAATGGCTCTTGAATACTAAAAAATGGGTCTTCTCATTTGGGTCTCATTTATTTGGGTCTCATTTTCCCACAATGGTGTTCAATTGAAAAACTAAAAGTGGATCCATTTTTTTAACTTTTTTCCAAACAATCATTACTCTTCTAAAATATTATATATATATATATATATATATATATATATATATATATATATATATATATTCAATAATTATTTAACAAATTATGATTAATTTAAAATAATTTTTTCACAACCGAATTACATCAACAATAAAAATAAATATTTAAAACAAAATATTGTATAAGATTAGACATGGCACCGGTTTCAGTTCGGTTGGGTTCCGGTCCGGTTTCAGTTCCGATGTTTCGGTTTCGGTTTCGGTTTCGGTTTCGGTTTCGGTTTCGGTTCCGGTTCCGGTTCTGGTTTCCATTTGGATTTTGATTCCGATTTCGATTCCGATTCCGGTTTTGATTCCGGTTTCGATTTCGGCTTCGGCTTCGGCTTCAGCTTCGGCTTCGGCTTCGGCTTCGGCTTCGGCTTCGGCTTCGGTTTCAGTTTCAAATTTCGGTTCCAGACTTGGGTTTCGGTTTCGGTTTCGATTTCAGTTTTAGTTTCGGTTTCGGTTTCGGTTTCGGTTTCGGTTTCGGCTTCGGCTTCGGCTTCGGCTTCGGCTTCGGCTTCGGCTTCGGCTTCGGCTTCGGCTTCGGCTTCGGTTTCGGTTTCGGTTTCGGTTTCGATGGTTCGGTTTCGATTTCGATTTCGGTTTCGGTTTTGATGGTTCGGTTTCGGTTTCGGTTTCGGTTTCAGTTTCGGTTTCGGTTTCGGTTTCGGTTTCATAGGTTCGGTTTCGGTTCTAGACCTTCAAAAAATTAATGTTTTTATTCAAATTATATAATTTATTTAAAATATCAACACTATCAATAATTATTTAACAAATTATAATTAATTTAAAATAAAACAATTTATTCATTTAAAATTAGCACAACCGAATTACATCAACTGAAATTGGAACCTCCCTCGGAGAGATTCCGGTTCCTCGGTTCCGGTTCAGTTCGGTTCAGTTCGGTTCTGGATGTTTTGACTGTTCGGTTTCGGTTTCAGTTCCAGACCGGTTTTGAAACCGAACCTTCAAAACCGGTTTTGGTTCCGGTTTTGAAGGTTCGGTTTCGATTCCGATTTTAAAGGTTTGGTTCCGATTCCAAACCTTCAAAAAATTAATGTTTTCATTTAAATTATTTTAATTTCATTGAACTAAAATTTTATAATTGAAATTAAATTTATTTATATTTTTTCATTATATATATAATTATTGAAGTTAATAATAATATATTTAAATTTAAATAATTGAAATATATATATATATTAAATTTATTTATATTTTTTCATTATATATAATTATTAAAATTAATAATTATATATTTTAATTTAAATTATATAAATAAAAAAAATATATATATATATATATATATATATTTAGGGGCCCAACCCAATGATTGGGAAGTGTTGGGAACCCAGCCCAATCATTGGGCAAGACCCAAATTGAGTTCCAAATGTGGAACCCAATTTGGGTCTACTTGGGTGGGCCCCACATTTGGGTCTCATATTTTGGGTCTTAATTTTCACCATTGTGGAACTAAAAGTGGATCCAAAGTGGGTCTTCAAAAAGTGGGTCTTGAATAGTACCACCATTGTGGATGCTCTGACTTAGAATGTTCATTAAATATCATTTAATGCCTGATCCTATAAAAGACATATCTTCCATCCTTGTCAAGTTACACGAAATTCAGATATAGTTAATAAATTAATGATATAAAGTTTGTCATTATTTCAGGGATATTATTAAAAGCGTCTCAGTCTACTGAGAGTAACTCCAACCAACACACCAAAATATCAATCCGGTGTAAACCCAAGTCAAACAAAGTCGCCGAATCCCAATTCCCAAAAGAACAAAATTGGTGTCACTGTAGCCACACCAAACAGTTTTTTTAATTATTTTTTATTTTAAAAATAATAATACTTTATTCAAATTTAGTTTTCAAATGATGTGGTAATACTATAATACATTTATTTAAATCATGCAAATCTAATACAATTTTGTCAATTTTCTCTTTGTCTCCACCAGTTGATTCTTAATTATGCCACAAGTAGTGCGACTTTTGGTATACAAAATTATTGCCAAAGCTATTTCTTGTAGGTTTAGAAATGTTCTTGGAAGTGTCATTTCGGAAAACCAGTGTGCCTTTATACCTGGTCGCCTCATTTCAGATAATACAGTTGTGGGGTTTGAATGTCTTCACAGAATTAAGAGGAGAAAGAGAAAGCACGGATCCATGGCCCTCAAGCTGGATATGTCTAAGGCCTACGACAGAGTTGAGTGGGTTTTCGTCGAAAAGATGATGCTTAAAATGGGTTTTTCTGAGAGATGGGTCAATCTGATTTTAAGATGTATTTCGTCGGTGTCCTACTCCTTTATGCTTAATGGGGAGGTGTGTGGAAATATCACTCCTACTAGGGGGCTTAGGCAGGGAGACCCGTTGTCTCCGTATCTCTTCCTTATTTATGCTGAGGGTCTCTCCTGCTTGATCCGTAATGCTCAATCTAGGGGTAATCTCACTGGTTTCAGTTGTAGCAAGAATGGTCCTGTGATTTCTCACTTATTTTTTGCAGATGATAGTCTGTTGTTTACAAAGGCAAATGATGCTAATTGTTTGGAAATCAGACAAGTTTTGGATAAATATGAGAGAGCATTGGGTCAGGTGATTAATTTCAACAAGTCCGCTATGTGTGTGAGCCCTTCTATGTCCTACAATGAGGGAATAAGACTGGCAGGTTTGATTGGGGTTAACTTGGTGGAGTGTCATGAAAGATATCTGGGGCTTCCGTGTTTCACTGGGAGAAGTAAAAGGAAACTTTTTGCGGATATTGTTGATAGGGTGTGGGGTAAAATTAAAGGTTGGGGTGAGAAGCTGCTTTCGGTTGGGGGGAAGGATATTCTAATCAAAGCAGTTATTCAATCCATTCCAGCCTATGCTATGAGCATGTTTCGGCTGCCCAAAGGTCTTATTGAGGAAATCCAGAGACTGTGCGCTAGGTTCTGGTGGGGTGGTAATGAGGAGAAACGCAAGTTGCATTGGTGTAAGTGGGACAAGCTTTGTAAGGCCAAAAGTGTAGGAGGTCTAGGGTTCAAAAATCTGGTGACTTTCAATAGGGCCTTACTTGCTAAGCAAGGGTGGCGGATCCTCAAATTTCCTGATTCCCTTGCAGCCAGAGTTCTCAAAGGGTGTTACTTCAACAATACCGATTTTCTGGAAGCAGGTACAAAATCTTCTAATTCTTTTGTCTGGAAAAGTATTATTTGGGGTAAAGGTATTTTGGATGCTGGGGTGAGGTGGAGAGTGGGTAATGGATCCTCTATCCATATCTATAAGGATAGATGGGTCCCGAATTCTTCCTCCTTTAAAATTATCTCCAGTCCTACTTTGGGCAGCGAAGCTAAGGTTGATTGTCTCTTGTCTGTGTCGGGTGGGTGGAATGTGGGTCTTATCTTGCAGAATTTTGTGCAGGAGGATGCTATGGATATTTTAAGCATCCCTCTTGGGGCTGGGTTAGTGGTAGATTCGGTGTTGTGGCACTTTGATGAGAGGGGCTTGTATAATGTCAAGAGTGGTTATGATGTTGGGCAGCAGCTGCTAGATCGGCAGCATCTGGTGGTCTCTCCATGTGTGTCTAATACTGTGGCTATGGGGAGATGGTGGAATTGCTTGTGGAAGCTAAAAATCCCTTTAAAAATTAAAATCTTTATATGGAAAGCGTGCCATGAGTGGATTCCGACCAGGGCTAATCTTTTGAGAAGGGGGATTCAAATGGATGGTAGGTGTCCGTTATGTGAAAGGGATGTTGAAACGACTATCCATGCTCTTTGGGGTTGCCACAAGTTATTATATGCTCGTATGGAATGGCTGCCCAGAAATAAAATGATTCGAGGAAACTATGAGTTTTTCTTTGATCTCATTTATGATTGTTTTCTTTCTCTGAATGGTGAGGAGCTGCAGGTTCTCTGCGTTGTGTTTTGGAGGGTTTGGTGTGTGAGAAATGCTTTTCTTCATGAGGGGAAGAAGTTCAATGTGTGGGAGTCCTTGAGCTGGAGCAAGGATTTTTTGGGAGATAGAATTTCTGGTTCTGCTTCTTCCTCGGCGTTGGCTAAGAGTGCCAGGGTCAAGTGGGTTCGTCAAGTGGGTTCCGCCGGATCAGGGCACTTTTAAAATCAACTGTAAGGCAGTGATTAGTAAGGGTGGCAGGTGGATTGGCTTTGGGATTATTATTAGAGATGCGCTGGGGATTGTTATGGCTTCCTGCTCTGGGCGGTTAGCTGCTGGGGTTGATGTTTGGGCTGCTAATGCTTTGGCTATTCTTAATAGCATTCAGTTTGGTAGTGAGTGTGGTCTCCTTCCTTTCATCATCGAGTCTGATGCGAAAAGAGTGGTGGAGGGGATAAACAATGCCAGCCATTTGAATTCGAGTTATGGCTCAATTCTATTGGATATTGACAGGTTAATTACTCGCTGGTGTGTTTCGAGTGTCAGCTGGGTTCCTTTTCAGTGTAACAAGGTGGCCTCTGTTCTTGCTAAGGAGGCTCTTAGAATGGAGGAGGACAATTTTTGGTTGGAAGATTATCCTCAGGTTGTTAGAAGTGAGGTGGAAGCTGAGCTTCAATGTTGATGCCTGTGCTGGTGGTTTTTTGTTTTTCTTGTCTTTCCCTGTTGTTGTTTTTCTGGGCGTTTGTTTGGGTTGCTCGGTGTCCCTCTGCTCTGTTGTGAGCTTTATCAAAAAAAAAAAAGTAGTGCGACTTTTGGTACTAGTCACTACTATCAATTCCATGTGAAGTGTGAAATGATGATAAACCTATAGAATATTTTCTCAGTCAAAACAGAAATGGTATATACTTGGCATCGGCCAAAATCTGTTGTTCGATGGATTTATTTATCTTTTTAATTCTTAACTCCTAAGTTTTTAATTAATTAGATTAACAAATCACAAAGATCATCATCAATTAATAATTAAGACCACCAATACAACAATTACAATATTGGAAACCAAAACCCTCCTAAACCCTGATTAGATTTACAAAACAGGAGAGATCGATCAGGCAACAGAAATATAGCAAATTATGAGTCAAATTGTGTTGATCAGGTACCAACCATATTGTCACTAGTATGCTATGAAAATGGAGAGATGCCCAGGTTGGTAGTCAAAGTCTCTAATATTAACAGATACAATAGTCAAAGTGAGACAACTAGAAGTATACCAAAGCTATTCTTTGCTCAAAAACAAACCAACATCTAGTGATTAATTATCAACACGTATAATAGTCAAACACTCAAACTATATATTTTTGACCTTATATTGAAAGATTTTTTTATTGAAAAATAAAATAACATTTCTAACCTGAAGAATGCCACATCCTCAGATTCAGGGTTCAAAAATTTATGGGATATTATCATTTTCGTCCCTATGTTTTGGACGAAGATGAATTTTTAACTGTCTTTCTCATTTTAGCTGATTGGGCCCTATATTTTTAAAAACCCATCAATATAGTCCCTTTGACTACATTTCTAACGGTCAACTCTCACAAAATAAATGAAATGACTAATTTACCCATGGGTTCTGTTTGACTGTGTAGCCATTTTTCTGACAAAAAAGTCTGACTTATACTAACTTGTTATTTTACAATTTTAACCTTAAATATAATTCAATAAAAAAAATACATAATATTCCTGGAACACAGTACTTTAAGGTGGCTTTTTAATTGACTTGTGAAATTATGATTTTACCCTTGTTTTTATTCAATTAAAAAAAAAAAGTGAAGCATTTGTGACCGTTGAACAACGGTCACAAATATCCCTATTTAAGAGCTGCTCCATTTTTTCAACATACTATGCCATGTCCTCCATTTTTTCATTACCAATCCCCTTCTTCATCTTATATTCATTATTCTTCTCTGTATACATCAACTTTTTTTGAATTTTCTTTTCTAGGGTTCTAAGTTTAACAAAGCCAAACTAGAACCCCCTTCTTCATCTTATTATGGCATCGTCATCGTCAAGCTTCACAAGTGCAAATGCTAGATGGATTATGGTGAAAAATAGATTATGCAGCTGTGGGAATGGGAAGAAAGCAACATTATGGATCTCTGAGACGAGCAAGAATCAGAACAGACTATTTTTCAGTTGCAATGCATGCAAATATTTCAAGTGGTGATCTCCTAATAATGAAGAATGTGAAAGTATAGAGGAATTTGTATCTAATGTTCCAAAAACATGTGCAGAATCAAGATTTTCCTATGATGAGACACAGGTTAGTATGATCACTGCCAACTATAAGAAAGTGCAAGGGAGTTTAGCTTGGTTGAAATCCATTGCCATATTTCAGTGTGTGTTATTGGCTATATGCATTTGTATGACTCATACATGTAATAATTGAGTTCCATGCATTACATAATGTAATGTGTTTCATGCATGAATTAATGTAATGTCAGAATGTAGCATTTGCAAGTAATGACAAATAAAATTCTAAATTTCCTCTCTATCCACACAGCAAGAATACTGCCATGACAATATAATACAAACACTTTTCATTAACTAATGGCTAGCATGCAAAACACTATTTTCAAGCAAGCAACCAACCAACAAAACATTAACCAACCAAAGTAAATTAACCTAGTAAATTAACCTAACAACATCCAAATATGAATTTATCAACTGCACACTGTTTTCACAGCCAAATAACTTTAACAACATCCTAGTAAATTAACCTGGCACAACACAAAAACACATAATCAGATTTTACCAAATCTGACACAAAAATATGCCACCAATACTGTTTTGAAGCAGCCTTGTCACAAAAAATCAAGACAAATCCCTTCAAGGTTTAGGATGTGAACCCATTTGGGAGCAAACATCAGCAACATGTGTTGGTGGAGCTGTACTTGTGCTGCATTCATTGGTCTGAGCCCTGCAAGAATTGATTTGGTATAGTCAGTATATATACCTCATCATGCAACAACATAGTTAGAAAGAGTAAACTATAATATTTACCCATTTGCAGCTGAACATTTTTTATTTGTAGTACTACTACAACCTACATGTGTCGAAACCCTGTAATATATGGATATGTAATTAAATTACACTTTATTAAAACATAAACATAAAACTGAAGAGCCCCACCCCACAAACAATAAACAAAACCGAAAACCATGTCCACAACTAAGAGGAGCAAATATACATATACTGATATTAATTGAAGTCAAATATGATACCTGTAAGATATACCAGTCGATGCTTTGGTTACTTTTCTAGAAGATTTTTTCGTTACTTGTGTACAAGCCTTTTTAGTTGCTGTTGAGGTTGATTCTTGCCCCTTCTCATATATTATGTGCAAGGAATTTATTTTCCAAAGGAAAAAAAGAAAAAGACAATATCAGTTATTGAATAAAGCTGAAGTTTTTACCTTACTGGGACAGGTCCGATTGTTGTGTCCAATTTTATGACATATGGTACACCGTTTGGAGAATGTTGCACCTGGTGCACGCAGCTCATGAGTTGCCCTTTTTCTGTTCTTCTTAGGTCTGCCCACTTTTGTTCTTTTCACGGGTGGTTCAATAATTTCAGATTGGTAGTCGGGCCACCTGGATTCATCTGGCATTAGGTTGATGGTACCATCATATATCAATTTCATAGCTTCCTTTGAATAATACCAGTGAACATAATATTCAGCAAACTCTCAATAGCATGCATACACGGCAGCCCACTCATCTGCCACATGCCACAATCACATATCCCATCATGAACATTGACTAGAAATTTCTTACCATATTTGTCAACTGTCTCATACCACTCTCTTCGACCATGAATAACTTGTAGCTTCCTTACCTCCTTTTCATTTGTATCCAACATTCCTTTGCATATGGTGTAATGGAATCATTCCATTTTTCCACTTCCTCCTATTTTTCACAGAACCTCACCATAATTCTTCTTCTAAAATGCTCTAATAGTTGAAGTACAGGTTTGTCCCTTTCATCTTTTAGCCAACTATTAAAACATTCTGACATGTTGTTGGTGATGTGATCGGATTTGATGCTAGGGTCGAATCCATATCTCACCCATCTTTCAACCGGCTCTGACATCATCCAATCAGCAGCCTCAGGATTTTCTGACCTAATTGAAGCCATAGCTTCATCAAAACAACCACGGTTTGCAACTCTAGCCACATGCCAAAGCTTCCCATTGATGTTGTGGTTCTTAAAGGTAGCTATGAAGTTTGCAATGAGATGTCTGAAACAATACCTATTAGATGCTTCTGGTCACTCCTTACTTAAGGCTGCTAGACCCCATTTTTGTCTATCACTGATGAAGCATATCGGTCTACCCTCTTCCCATTCCAAAGACTCACGTAACAACATCAAAAACCATGTCCAACTTTCAGTGGTTTCAGACTCACAAATACACAGAGCAATTGGAACTATCCCACTATCCTCATCTAAAGCAGTAGCTGATAACAACACTCCCCCAAACTGCCCAGTCAAATGACACCCGTTAACACCTATCAATGGGCGTCAACCATTCTTGAAACCGATTTTACATGCGTTGAAACTAAGGTAGAATCTGAAAAAAGTCGGATTAACTGAAACCACATCAAGATTAAGTGATACAAACACATCGGACCTCGGATTCATTACACGAATTACATTTCCATACTTCCTAATCTTCGCATACGCCTTTGCATGATCCGACTTTAAATTCTCCAACACAATCCTCTTTGCCCTATAAACTGTCTGGCTATCAACCTTAACTCCATATCTTTCTTGCAATTCATTCTTCAATAATTTTGCCTTACCTTCGGGGTTTGACTGAATGAAAGACTTCAGAACCGATGAAACCCACATTGATGTTGCTTCTCTGTTTTTAGCTACCCTTAGGCACATCGAGTGGCCTCCTCGAACAGACTTAATCATGAATGTTAACCCATCTGTTAAACATGATGCATGTAATCTCCAATCACATGCATCATTCTTGCAAACCACTGTATACCTACACTTGTCATTCTTGACTTTCTTCAGAGTAAATCCCTCTTGGATGGCATACATCTTCACAGCAGCCCGAGTCATCTTTGCATTCCCAATAATCTGCCCATCTCCAAATGCAATGGTCCCATTTGGATTTGGGGCCCACTAATTATCCCGACAGTATCTAGCAGCTCTAGTCAACCCATTTTCTTCGTCGGATGATAATATTACAATTGAATCGTCACCGTCAGGAACACAACGGTCAGGATTAGCAAAATCTAAACCACCTTCGTCAACCAAGCTAACATTTGAGTCATCCTTTGACTCGTCAACAACCTCATAGTTATCATCCTCACTCCCATCAAATTTATCACTTCCTGCGTCTTCAAGTGGTTCATTTGCAGCATCTTCAAGTGGTTCACTTGCTGCATCTTCAACTGGTTCAGTTGCTGAGTCTTCAACTGCTTCATTTGCAGCATCTTCAACTGGTTCATCGCCATTGTGTTGCACATTTTGTTCTGGTGGTGGAACATTTTCACCAATAAATCCCTCCTTCCAAGCAAGCAAATCAACTGGGAATTCCATATCAATTAGGACCAATATTAGTTCAAACTCTATCATCGGCTTGTCACAACGGTCAAACTCCTCAAAGCAACACATCAACTGTTCATCTGTTGTCAACACCTGACGCATGCCATTCCACGGCAACGTAATGGCTAATTGCCATTTTTCCCAAGGCTCGATAAGGTCCCCCTTCAGTTCCTTCTTCGCATCGTTTATCAGGCTAATCACGCTACAATCTCCAGGTTCTATGATATCCAGATCAGCAGTTTCGTTGACATACTTCACAAAAATTTGGAACGGCAACATTTTTGTTTATACTGCACATATAAACCACATCAGAAATACAAAGAAGAAACCGTTGGATCAGGCAAAATCAAAGCCATGCAATCAGAAATACACATATAAACCACATCATAAATACATAGAACACCATACTTTCAACAAATACTAAAAGAAACCGTAACAACTAAACACATAATATTAGAAATTTTGAATTTCTGTCAAGAAAACAAACACAAATATACAAACTCAAAAGAAACACTAAATACACAAAACATCAGAATTTCGAATATTTTTTGAAGCTAGTCAAAGTGACGTATACGAAACCATTTCCATGCAAAAGCCTAAAAAATACTCTGAAATATACGCATTTCGTAACGAAATTGAAGAAAACAAAATCACAAACTGAAAACAAACCCTAACTGCGAAATAAAACAAAAAAAATCACAAATTTTGAATCTTTTGGATGAAAACCAAACTTTAAGTGTTATTCAAACAACTGTAAGCAAAAGCCCAAAAAAAAAGAAACGACTTCAAAACGAAATCGAAGACATGTTAAATAAAGACTTCAACTTACCGGTTTGGGTTCGTCTTCTGTCGCCGGTAATGGAGGGAGCGTACTAGTTCCTTTCAGCCTTCTAAGGTGGTAAGTTGAAAGGATTTTGGAGGTTAGGAGGAGAGTCGAAAACGTGCGACAACGAAAGTTGAGAGGGAAAGGTCTGGTGGAATTTGGGAAGCGGTCAAGTGGGGAGTGGGGACCAAAAGATTTGTTTTCATTCTAGGGCTTGAAAGGTTAAATAAGACATTTTCAGTCTCTCCCCAGATTCCTTTCACTTTTAATATATTTTTTATTTTATTTTATTTGTTTTTTTTTAATTTCATTTCAATAACACGTCACCACATACCCTACCAACACTATAAAATGACGAAAATAACCCTCTCTCCGTTATTTGTGGCTAACGGTAAACTAACGGAGGGACTATATTGATGGATTTTTTAAAACACAGGGACCTAAACCCTAAAACTGGAAAGACAGTTAAAAAAGTGTCAAAAAAAAAAAAAACATAGGGACTAAAATGATTATTGCCCAAAATTTATTAGCACTTTATAAAGGGTGAATTTTAAGAGTATCACTCATTTAATATCTTAAGTTTAAATGACACCTAAATTGAGTTCCTTCTAAAAATGTCCCCCATATTAACCTGTTCTTCACTATTTTGATATATATTTTTTTTTCAAAATCCTCTATTGATAGAGGACCTCTATCTATAGAGATGAAAGACCTCCATTGGCGGTTGAAATCAGCCACTAATGGAGGTTTCAAGGAAAAAGATTAAAAACAAATGAAAAGTTTTATTCTTGTCAAGAAAGTCTCGAAAATTCCAAAAAATTTTAAAAAATCAGAATCAACTAGAAATTTGCTATAACAAAAACTCAATATATACACGATCACTGTATTGAATGTCTTGTCTCCACATGAATATTTATTAAGTTTCCTATTATAGTAAATTTTTAATCGTTAACTTATATCCTCCTTAAAATAATATGTTGTACGTTAAAATTACAAGTTCGTAAATATCTCTCTATAATTGAAAGATAGAAACCGCGTTGCCAAATTTTTCTCTCTGACCTCTCTCTTCCTACTCCAAACCCTAAACACTTTTCAAATCGTCCTCATCCCGTTCGCCGCCGACACCCTATTGTGCTTGGGGGTGTCGGCGGCGATGTCGATCTTTTGGGAGGTCCATCGGCGACGCTCTCCGGCAAGATCCGCGGAGGTTTTCTTTTTCTTCTCAGCGGCTTGCCGGTGGTTTTTCTTCTCTTTTTTTCGGCTTTCTTCCCGATCCAGCTAGGGTCCTCTTTCGGTTGCAGCGCCGGGGACGAAGCTCGTCCGGAAGTCCTCTCCGGCGTCGTTCGGTCTTTTTCCAGCTGACTCCAGTAGCCCTTTGGTTTGGGACGTTCCACTCGAGATGGCTAGTTGGTTCCTGATCAGCGGCTCTCGGCGCGTCCGATCTGGTCTTGGACATTTTCCGGCAGCCAAGGATCCCTTCCTCCGACGGTTTATTTTCGCTTCGGTTTAGGTTATTTGGTTCTGTTCTGTAGTTGTTTCCCTCTTTGTGAGGGTGTTGTCCCACTTGTGTGGGGTGTCCCACTTTGTGTGTGGGTTTCTCTCCCCATCGTGGAAGATCGTCTGGCCGTGTTTGGATGTCAATGTGATGGGCCCGCAGCTACTGTGTTTCCATGTTTCATGTTTCCTGTCCTGGATTTGTATTCAGGTGATGAATCCAGTTGTTGTTGCAATAACAAAAAAACAACGCGTTGCCAACTAAAAGAAGTCGAGATCAAATGGAATTATATATCATATCATATCAATCATTAAATATGATTTTTGATCATAAACGCTGACCTTAGAATGTTCATTAAATCAAATGCCTGCTATCCTATAAAAGACATATTTCCTCCTTGTCAAGTTACACGAAATTCAGATTAGTTAATAAATTAATGTGTAAATTGTTTCATTGTTTCAGGGTATCTATTAAAAGAGTCTTAGCTACTGAGAGTCTGAGAGTAACTCCAAGTCTCCAACCAACACACCAAATCAGGGTTACAAAAATCTCAATCTAGTGTAACCAAGTCAAACAAAGTCACCGAATCCCAACTCCCCAAAGAACAAAATTGGTGGCACTATAGCAGTAAGCCACACCAAACCGTTTTTT
>CM059870.1:2967024-2988837 GCA_030490815.1 Acer saccharum | reverse complement strand
ATGCGCCATTGCAACCTGCAGCCAATACTACCACCTCATGTGCACTGCATGATATTTTTTTAGAACCCAAGTGTCACCAGGTGCGATCATCCCACCACTAACAACATATACGACTAGTTTCTTCCCAACTCAAAAAATTCACCCTTGCTTTGCACAGTTTTTCCCATTCCAAACTTGTTTTAACTCTATTTTCTTGACTACAATAGTTTTTGTGGAGACACCCACCTGTATTTGAATGTTGTTTGAATCTTGAATGCTGCTATCACTTTTATTCAAACTATCCAGTTATTATAGTTCAAAACTAATTTTGGCTGTTACCATTGTGCATTACCTGTAGATTACACATTGCTTTCACATCTTCTTTCTTTTCTTTTCTTTTCTTTTTTTTCCTTGTGAACTCTAACATACAGAATTTTTTCAATAAAATAAAAGTTAAAATAAGAAATCACCTTGCTGGGCATGAGCTTTACCCTATGAAACCTAATATAGACTGAAACCTTAAAACAAAAAAGCAATAATGCAAAGTTGTCATGAAATACAAAGAACACTCAAGTGAACTCCAAATCTTCATTTTGCATTTAAGACATAGCTTTAGCCCATTTTGATTTTATTCTATCATTACATTTAGGATCCACAGCCTCTATGTGTTAACCATCACTTATACTCTATACTTGATAATTACCTGATATAATGAACACAAATAAACATCTATAATTCTTGGTTTGATTTTATTCATTACCATTAGTTTTGATCTATCATTAGGTTGGGTTATTTTATTCTATTTTAGCTTTTGCTTTCCCTAGTATTCTCTACTTGTTAACCTATCCTAGTGAAATTTTGAGCTTGAACAATCTCACCCACTCTGTAAAAGCAACTTAAATACCCTTATAAATGTAAACACACACACCCACCACCAACCCAACAAGCAACATCAACACAGCACCCAACAAGCAACAGCAAAACAGAACACAAACCACCAACAACACCCCACACAAACCACTCCAAAAAAACGACTCCCTCCCTGACAGCGCCCTTCCAGTAGAGCAAACCAAACCTCAAAACTCACTCCACTCTACATGTTCGCCAACCAAATCCACACCTCTCTTCACAAAACATCTAAATTAATCTGATTTTCAACAAAAATATTTTTTAAAAAAACATCTAAATTGACAATAACAAAATGCAACATTACTATCCGAAATTGACGTATTATACGCTCATTCCTCAAAAAAACAAAACAATTATAAACCCAATTCAAATTCAAAAATCCAAAAAATTAGAGATTAATTAACAAATTAAACATATATATATTTGAAAGAAGTAAAAACCTGTCCAGCAACTTCTTCTCCGCCAGAAAGGCTCGCCGTCGCTTGGTCATTCTCCGCCGTCGCTCGTCCAGCAACTTCTTCTCCGCTAGAATGGCTCGCCATCGCTTGGTCATTCTCCGCCGCCGCTCGTTCTCTCTCCGTCGTCGCCGTCGCTTGGTCATTCTCCGTCGCTCGTTCGTCGATCGCCATGGGTCCCCCAGAACTGCTCGCCGTCTGCATCGATTTCCTCTTCTGCTGCTGGTCGATTTCCTCTTCCTCTTCTGCTGCTGGTCTCCTCTCTTTTCTTTGATTTCAAAATCCCAGATTTCGCTCCTCTCTCTTCTCTCTCTTCTTTCGTTTCAAAACTGAACACAACTGTTCTCTCTCCTCTCTCCTTTTGTTTTTTAATCGTTTTGAATTCCCTCTCCTTTTGTTTTTTAATCGTTTTGAATTCCTTTTTACTGAAGGGTGTTTTTGTCCAAAAAGTGGATTATTTGACAAATACAATCAAAACACTAATTTGGGCTAAAAACAATCAAAGCTCTTAATTTATGGTTAAAAAGGCCTATTTCCTATATATATATATAAAGTAGGTGATAATATTATCTTGTCCCTTTATTATTTTAATAATATAAATTAACTAATAATTTTTGTTTCCATAATTCTATTGACCATGAAAATAGGAAACAAAATCATTCCATTTTAATATTTTAATTTCCTATTATTTCATACATTATTACCTAATCTAGTGCATATTATATATATAATATTTTTTTATATTTAGATTTCACTAGAACAAACTAAGTAAATATATATTAAACTCTTATAGCGACTACCTATATTATTTATTTTGTTAGGTTAATTATTAATATGATTTTGATAAATTTATTTTATTAGTTTATTATTTAAATTTTGTTCAAAATTATTATAAGTTAATTTGGTTTGACAAGAATATTATAAAATTAAGTTACAAGTATGTAAATAATTGTGATTTAATTATATCAATGGTATAATGATATTTCAATTAAGCTATTGAAATTTATATTTTTATAAGCCAAGAACTATTAAAATGTCATTTTCAGCTATGCATACCGTTAAGAATAGGTATAGGTTTTGCAACAAAATAAAAGATGTTTTCTTTTACACTCTTTAATTATGTAATTGAAATGAAAATTAAGAAGAAAATTAGCTTGATTTGGTTATAAATAATTTTCTAGATATAAAATAGATGTGTTACATTTTAATTAGCTAATGTATATTTTATTTATTTATTTATATCATTACTCTTAACACCAAACATTATCACATTTTGTTGAAAGGTATTAGGTGCGGGATTCCACACTTTTTCTTGTACGGGATTCCTATTGATAATATTTGAAGATTGCGTGACCTACAATATTAATTTTTATCTTGGCCCCCCAAAGCCAAAATCATGGCTTCATCCCTGCATGCAAGTATGGTATGTGTCAATTTTATTTAAGTACTACATATGTATTATTGGATTTTTCTCAACACAATTTTATGAATTTGAAAAAGCTTCGATTTTCTCTTGAATAGGCCTGTCCTGGATTGTTTGGATTCTTAGCTTTTTAAAATTCCTTCATTTATGATTGTGATAATCAGATGCTATATTGACTACCATCTATTATTCTTCACTTTTTAAAATTCCTTCATTTATGATTGTGATAATCAGATGCTATATTGACTACCATCTATTATTCTTTCACTTTTTAAAATTCTTTCATTTACGATTGTGATAATCAGATGTTATACTAACTAGTGACTACCATCAATTAGATTTTCAATTTCGATTACCATTCCACCATATAACCAAACGTGACTGTAGAGTATTGACTAATAACTCGACTATATATGTTTTAAAAAATATAATTTTATTAAAAGTTTCAATAAATATTTTTAAATATATGTCTGTCGTAAAAATTAAAATTTTGATTAGTTGAGTAAATTTAAATTTATCTAACAAGGTTTTTTTTATTTTTTAATTTTTTAATTTCTAACAACTCATATAGTTTATATATAAATATTATTCAATTGTTAACACATCAGAGGTTGTAGTCAAGTGGTAAAGACTTACAACCTTTTAACTTGAGGTCACAAGTTTAACTTCCACTAATGACAATTAATTCTCATTATTATCAGAGATAGGCGGAGGGTGGTACCGGTGGCCGGAACGGAGGCAGATGGCGGCTATTGTGTATAAATATAAAAAAAATAATGTTATTCTTGACCGTTTAACTATCAAGTAAGTTATTATATAGGGTGTGACTCATGTGAAACCGTGAGAGGTGCGCACACACACGAACTCGTCTCTATAGAATCTACACAATGCAAAATTCTAATACTCAATGTATGATTCATAAATTATTTGCAATGAGATTTTCTTTCACTTTCTTGTGTTGTGTTCGATCGGTGATCATCAACGAGATGATTATCAAGAAGATGTACCTTTAATAGAGTTTCCGGGGGTTCAGCTAGTAGTCACAATCACAATATACCGGTTTCTTTCTGAATCTGTCCTAATGCTACTTTAGATGTTACTCTTTCAACATAAGTGTCTGCTCTCTTTTAAATAGATCTTCGATTATGTTTAATAAAATCTTTCCGATGATAAGCAGATAATAATTTGTGATTTCATAAGTCTTTGAGAATCTGACTTAAATTTTAAATTCAATAATTCATGATCTGACAGAAAAATTAAATTGAAAATCGAAAAACAAACCCCAACTAAAAAGTTCTTGAGGTACTAAGAGGATCAATTTCATAATCATGTACAAAGCTATCATGTAAAAAGCTACAATAGAGTTCAGATGATGCTTTTGTTGTATTAAGTTTTGCCTTCGATATTTATTTTCTAACTCCTTCGAAAGCTAGTGGTATCTCTCTGCTGATAACGTTTGAGCAAAATGTTTTACGGAAACTTCAGTGATTTCGATTCTTAAATTCCGACAAATCTCTTCGTAATCATTCAAACAAGCCTTGTAAAACCTCAATGTGTGCCTCATGGTGGCAAGCTTTGCAGTGAGTTCTTGCTTTTCTATGAGCAAATTACAGTTATTATAATATGAATGATAATGATCATATGGGGGACGATCATGATCTACATTGATCATCTTGACTGATCATCTTGACGTGGACAATTTTCTTCGGAATTTTTTATGGATTCTTGGTGGTTCGGTGAAGAACTTTCAATGTTGGAAGCAGCTTCTAGCATCCCACAAGAGGGACTGTTCAGTGAAATCTTTGACAACACCTTGGTAATATTCTAGGGTTTCATTGGCAATGTCAAGCTTTAACATGAGATTCTTTTTCTCTTCTTCTAAATTGAGGCAAAGATCCTTTATTTTCTTCAACTCCTCCTCCTCCCCATCGTCTTCGTCTTCCTTGGTAGTTCCAAGCAACTTTCTAAGTTCTAAACAATTTATCCTTTTACTTATTTCAGTGTTTTCCAACGAAGATCCTGTTAGCATAAAATTAATCTCAATGAACTGTAATTACTTTTAAAGATCCTCAAAATTAAGGCACAAATGAAAACATAGTAATTTTTTCCCCTATTATCTCTATCGCTTCGCTTCTACAATTACAGACTTATAGTAGATGCCTAATGCCCTATCAATATCATAAAAAAAATAATAATAATAAAGGCATATAATTTTCTTATTCTTATTTTTTATAATTTGTTGTTCATTAAAAGACACTTGTAATATAAAATTATATGACGTGATGTCAAGGACCTGCTTGTTACGTGCAATCAAGGAGTAAGTTCTAAAACTACAAAGATATAATACAAGACAAGCATATCTAGAAACAAGTACGTTCAATATAAGCAAGCTAGGGAAAACATATTTTAATTAACAAAAGTGGAAACTGGTTTTGGACAAGAGAGACCAAATACCATATTTAGACAAGCATTTGAACAAATGCATGTTAGAGCTCGCATTACATTAAGCAACAATGACTCATTTAAGTTCAGATATATTCTAAGAAAGTTTTAATGAAACATCAAAAAGCAACTTGAGGCTCTACAAGCGCAGCCCGGAAAGCAACTCCCACTAGAGGGGAGAGACTACCCACACCTAGGTGGGACAAGACCCACACCATGGAGGGAACAACTTTCCCTCAATACACATTGGGCCAAGGATCGAGCCTTGGCAGACAGACTCTGGCCACCAAGGCTAAGGGCCTGTGTGTAAGTAATAGACCTGATTAAAGCCAGCTCTAACTGATTCCACTTATTAGATAGAGTGATAGACAGATATGTGTAAGTTTTGCATCAAACTTGATTGACAATTTTTTCTTATTCACCAAATTTAGTACCTTGGTTGAGTAGGGGGGAAGTTTCAGGTAATTAGCACTTGGCAAGTCATCGTCTGCTGATTCCGAAACCCCGGTTCCATTAGAAGCTGTGTTACTTGCTGTCGAAGAATGCTGCACCAAGACACACAAAAGATACCAGATCTTTTGTAAATTTACAATCAGTAGCTTTTTCGTTATTTATGGATTTTTTCTGAGGATGCAAAAATATTTGATCTTAATCAAAACCACCTAATTAATTACCTTATGAAAAAAATAAAATGGATCTTTGCTGTGTAACAGCCAAATATTTGATCAGGCCTACATATTACATTATTACCAATGTGCATATATCATATATGCTGTTGTTCTATCCTGCTTTATACTTGCAGTCGAGCTGGTTTTCACATTAATAAAAATCTAGGCATCCCTTCCACATAAGTGGTGAGGGTTTCAAATCACATCATGCACATTTTACAAGTATACGTGGGGAGTTTTCTTCCCTGGTTGTGGGAGTAGTTATTTCCCGTTATGGGAATAGATATCCGGACCGCACATGTATTGTTTGATCTCAGCAGATCCCGACAGTTCTATTGTAATAGTTCTTGTAATACTCCAAAAAAGTGCGTTTGGTATCGTTTTTAAAATGATGTTTTTGAAAACTATTTTTAAAAATAAAAATCATGTTTTAAAAATGATATTTTTTAAAAATGCAAACATGTTTGGTAGTGTTTTCTAAAAGTAGTTTTTAAAAACGGAAATCGATGTAAATGTGTTTGGTAATGTTTTTGAAATGGGTAAAATAGTTGTTTGAAGGGAAAAAGTTGGGAAAAATTGTGGCTTGTTTTAAAAAACTGTTTTGAAAATGGTGAAAAACAATAAAAAGTTGTTTTTGACTTTTTAGTTACAACTTTAAAAAAATTGTTTTTTGTTTTCAAAAATAATTTTGTAAAACATGAAACCAAACAATATTAAAGTTGTTTTTTGTTTTTAAAAACAAAAAATGGTTTTTAAAAACACTTCCAAACAGCACCTAAGCATCCCATTTATTTATTTGTTTTTGTTGTACGGTAAGGGGGACAATAAAAGTGTTTTGCAAAAACACTTCCAAAATGCACCCAAACCTTAATGAAGCTATTTGAACTAAAGTTATCACTATCTCGTCCTCGTATCATTTCAACGCAAAAGACAATAAAAAAAGATGAAATATATTCTCATCTTATTAAAACTTCAAATCAATTTTATATGGAGGAGTAGTTGTTAATTCCAACATCTCCTACCCTAAAAATATTTAAGGGAAAAGGGGCTTTTTTTTTTTTTTTTTTTTTTAATAGAAACGAGAAAGTTACACAACAACAGACCCACAAGTGGGATTAGGATTCAACCAAACATGCTCCTTCGCAGAGGAGAAAGCCATCGTGGCTAGGTTGTAAGCCAAAATGTTCCCCGATTTAGGAACAAACAAGCAATTACAAGAACCTACCTCGGACAACAAGGCCTTAATATCAGAAATAATAAACTTAGAGTCCCCAAAGGGAGGAACAAGGGAGTTTACCATAGAAGAAACTGCAAGAGAATTAACCTCTGCAAACCTGATGGGCAAGTGGTAGAAGATGGCCAACAACAAACCATCACGGAGAGCCAAGAGATGAGCAACATTGTCATTAAAGGAACCAAGCAGACGATTAGACCGGGACACCAACACCTGCCCTTTATCGTCCCTGATGGTGGCCCCAACACCAATCATACCCGAGGACCTGCGCGTAGCAACCCCAACATTCAGCTTCAGCTGGCCTAGCGGAGGGGCAAGCCAGTCAACAGAGTCTCTGAGAGTAGGCGTAACAGCCTGGTAGAGAAGGCAGTGCTGCTATCAAGAAACTCATCACACAAGTCCAACGCCCTAGCAAAAACCGTATCAGGCTCCCTGGCCTTGCCACAGTTCAAGAGGGAATTACGGTCCTCCCAAATTGCCTAGGAAACCATACAAAACTGGCTAAAAGCTGCCAATGCCACCTGAGAAAACATCGCTTGGAATACGTCTAGAGTAGGAAGGAGCTTGAGTTTAGCCAACAAATGACTGAAACTAGATCCTAACCAGATCTTCTGAGCCACTTTACAACCAAAAAAGGCATGGCTGACAGATTCAGAAGAGCACTTGCACCTATTACAACGAGGCCACCTTCCTCTTCCACAAATTAACAAGCGACGGAAGGGCATTGCGACAGGCTCGCCACACAAAGATTTTAACCTTGGGAGGTATCATATGCCCCCAAAGAGAGTTCCACCATTTAGCCTGAGAGGAGGGGTTAGAAACAGAGTTCTGAAGCTTTTCCGAAAGAGCCAACCGATACCCATTTTTCACGGAGAATTCACCACTTTTCTTGTAGTGCCATTCGATACAATCATGACCTCCGCTCTGGCTCACAAGAATAGGAAGAATTTCTGATCTATCGGGAGGAAGAAGAAGGTTTTCCAGCAGCTCCAAATTCCACCCTCTTCGGGAACTATCGAAAAGATCAGCAACTCAAAAATCCAGACCAGGATCACTGGTTATAGGTCTGAATGTGCTAGGTTGGGGTAGCCACGGATCCTTGAAGACTCTAATACTCTTGCCATTTCCCACTGACCACCTAAGGCCCTTCGATAGCAGCTCCCTACCCCAAATAAGGCTACGCCAGGCATGAGAGCACCCCTGTTTCAGATTTGCGTCAAGGAATTCACCCTTCTTGAAGTATTTAGCCTTGAGAACTTGGGCTGCCAAAGAATCTGAAACGGTCATTATCCTCCATGCTTGCTTAGCTAGCAAAGCTTGGTTGAAAAGAGAAAGGTCCTTAAAGCCTAGACCCCCTTTACACTTTGGGAGGTAGAGATTATCCCAATTGACCCAGCTGATTTTCCGCTTACACTCATTAGACCCCCACCAAAATTTCGAGGCCATGCTACTAAGATCTTTACACAAACTGGTCGGTAATTTGAAGATGCTCATAGGGAAGGTAGGGGTGGCTTGGGCCACCACCTTTATAAGAACTTTCTTTCCTCCAAACGAGAAGAAGTTGTCCTTCCAACCTCTCATCCTTTTCCAGACTCTATCCTTAATATCATTAAAAAGAATCTTCTTATTCCTACCCACCACAGACGGAAGACCGAGGTACCTATCTTGAGTGTTGCAATCATTAATCCCGAATAAGCGATGAATATCCTTTCGAACTGAACCTTCCACATTCGGACTGAATGTAATTTTTGATTTATCCAAATTAATCTGCTGTCCTGAAGCCCGCTCATAAGTCCTGAGAATATTATGAATCCGGATCCCACTATCCTTGGAGGCCTTACTGAAGAGGATACTGTCATTGGCAAACAACAAATGGCTAATAATAGGACCACCCCTAGCACTTCTTGAGCCCAAAGTCCTCCTTCCTCGTTCTGTGGTAGAGACAAGTCTGGAAAAAGCCTCTGCGCAGAGGAGGAATATATACGGAGAGAGCGGGTAGCCTTGCCTTAGCCCTAGAGATGGGGACACCGAGCACACAGCCTTCCCGTTCAGCAAAAAGGAAAGGTTGGAGGAGGCAATGCAATCCATAATTAAATCGATCCACCCTTAAGGAAAATTCATCTTTAACATAACAGCCTTGAGGAACGGACATTCGACCCTATCATATGCTTTACTCATGTCCAGCTTTAGTGCCATCTGCCCTCGTTTACCACTTTCTTCCTATTCAACGAGTGAAGAGTCTCAAACGCCACGAGCACATTATCAAATATTTGCCTACCTGGGACGAAAGCCGATTGGAAGGGGGAGATTAAATCCTGAAGGTAAGGTTTCAACCGGGCAGCAATGACCTTCGTAACGATTTTATAAAAGGTGCTACACAGGGAGATCGGACGGAAATCCTTCAAATGTTTAGGTTTGTTAATCTTGGGAATAAGCACCACGTTTGTAGAATTGAATTTCCTAACCGAAAGGTCTTCGTTCAGGATTCTGAGACAGATGTCTATGACCTTACCCCCCCCCCCCCCCCCCCCCCACTGTTCCCCAGAATTTCTGGAAGAAGATCGCCTGAAATCCATCCGGGCCCGGTGCCTTAGTAGGACTCAAGCTGAAGACCGCTTCTCTGATCTCAGCAGCTGTAAAACCTTTTTCCAACCCCCTGCGCTCGTCGCCACTAAGGCTCGATTTAATAGTGGACGTGGCCCTGTTAATATCCTGAGGAGAGGGATTCGAAGAACTGAACAAGGAGGTGAAGAACTAACTTACTATCCATGACATACCCACCTCAGTGTCTTGTACCCTACCAGCAGCATCACGAAGGCTTGTGATGTGATTCTTTTTCTTCCTAGCCGAAGTTTTTGCGTGGAAAAATTTAGAATTACAATCCCCGGCCCTAAGCCACTCTGTTCTCGACCTCTGCTTCCAATAAATTTCCTCACAATCAAGGAGGCCATCCACCTCTTTTTCCAGGGATCTAATAGTCTGCATAATTCCGGGTTTTCCACATCTCCTATATAACCTTTCGATCTCTACATTTTTCTTATCTACCTGTTTCTGGATATTGCCGAACCTAAGCCTACTCCAGTTGCCCAGTTTGGAAGCACACCAGTCCAACTTCCCAAACAATTCCTCCGTCGAACTGGGGGACCCTTTATCCCACCAGGCTGACTCAACCACATGGCCAATGTCATTCTCTTTCAACTAGAACTGCTCAAACCGAAATGTCCGCACACCTTGACGAATCTGACTGGAAGCAAGGGAGCATACAAGGAAAAGGGGCCGATGGTCCGAAGAATTAAACCCCTGATGTTCCACCCGAAAATTGGCAAAACTGTTCCTCCATTGATAATTAGCCAGGAATCTATCTAATCTTTACTGGATGTTAGCCTTGCCGTCTCTCTTGTTGTTCCAAGTAAAAGGAGGACCCGAATAACCCAAGTCATTAAGCTCGCAGTCGTCAAACGCATCCCTAAACTGAATCATACCTGTAAAGGACTTTTCAGACCCACCCATTTTTTCTCTTCTGGAAATAATCTCATTGAAATCACCCCCGCAAAGCCAAGTGAGATTAATGAGATTATCAGTGTCTCTTAACCTTCTCAAAAGATCCCAAGAAAAGTGTCTATTACTTCCCATCAGTTCTCTATAGAACCCTGAAAACCACTATACAAAACCATCTTCCATACTGAACTGGACATCAATATGACCTGACGAAAAGGATAAAATAGTAGCCACTAAACTGTCTTTCCACAGAAGCATTAGCCCACCGCTACTTCCATTGCTATCCACCAGAAAACCCTAGAGAGTCCCGAAGATTATCAGCTTTATTACCTAAAATCTTTATCTCAGACAGAAAAACAAAATCAGGGGAGTGTTTCCTCAGTAGCCTCCTCAAGGCTGCAAACGAACGGGGGTTTCCCAGCCCCCGCACGTTCCAACTAACGCCTATCATTGCTTCCGACGGGCCTGATAACCAGGCTCCACCGATATAACTGTTTCCTAAACAAGGCTTGAAACTCTTCCTTTCTTTAGTTCTCTGGTGACTTCTGACGACTCAAAGATCGCTTTCCTTTTACATAATTGGACCCCCCCCTTTGGGCTTAGAATTATGGGCGAGAAGAGGGATTTTGATTTAGTTTTAGAAACTTCCTTCCCTGGGCTTTTCTTTCTTCCTGAGGGAGATGAGTTCTGGGAACTTGAAACTCTTCTTGCCCCTTTACCAACTTCCAACATCCTCTGAAGAGGGCTAGTAACCTTCCCTACCAATTGGTTTAGTTCACCACCTCTGGCAGCTCTTTTCCATCTCCTAGAAACTTTTTTTTTGGAGTAGAAACTAACTCTGGTTTCTTAGCAATAAATGAAGCTTCCACCTAAAAAATTGGGACGTTGGTCTTGGGCTGGCTTGCCTCCACACACACCCCAGGCTTCTCACTTAAATATGTTGTTAAAACTTTTAAAGGCTCACTATTCGACTCAGGCATCACACTGTCCACAATTATTGGCCCCTTATCTGGCCCAATAATAGGCCCATCAATAATCATCTTTTCTACTTGTAACGACCCATTACCTTTAGCTGGGATTAGGGTTTCCGGGCATCTCACCTTCGCCACCTCTTTCACTACCAGAGCCGCACTTGCCGATTTGCCATTTTACGATGCTAATGAACCAGTCCAAACATTCTGGGATCTGTTGCTAGACAAATCAAAGTCCCTTTCCAAAGATTTATCCCTTTTGAAGAACTCCCACTAATCTGACCTTGAAATCTTGACTTCACCTTTTCCACCCCTGGCGCTTTTAGCCACTGACCGTACTTTGTAGGTGAACCATCTAAAGCGCCCTGTTTTGCCTCTTCATCAGTGCATTCCTTCAATACATGCCCCACTCGACCACACGTATAACAGAAATCTGGAAGCCTTTCGTATTTCAAGCCCACCACCGCTATTTCGTCTGATTTACTCAGTTTCAATCTTAGCCATCACTTCAAGGGTCTTGAAATGTCAATCTGAACCTTAACTCTCATGAACTTACCCCAACATTCCCTTGAATCTGCCGATAGTTCAACCACCGCACCTATTTGCTCAGCTAGCCATTTTGCCATTCTCCGATTCATACACATGATAGGGATATCATGTATTTGGACCCAAAACTCTGCTTTGTTAAACCCCAATTTTGATACATCCCCAAAACCCACCGGTTTCTCCAGCACAATTAGACTTCTACCAAAATGCCATGGCCCTCTATGCCAGAATTGATTTCGCTCGTCACGATTCACAAAATGGAACATGAAGGTATTTTCGCCAATCAGCTCAATCTCTACATTACCAAAAGGATTCCAGAGCTGGTCAATCAAGGACTTAAAGGCTTCCCTGTTTACTTTCTTTCCTGACAAGACCCTTCCAACCAAACTGCGATCCACATCTTCTTCACCTTCCAATTCGGCCTCTTCTATAATTTCCAAAACAGCTCCGTCTTCGTCAGTCAGTGAGAGATTCTCACACAATTCGGCCAGATCCGCCGCACTCATCCTACACGACACCTCAATAGAACCAGAAAAAACCCCACCACTTCTTGTAGATTAAACCCCCGACACACCTTCTACTCCTTCGTACAGAGACGAACTGCCTTGAAAAGGACTTTTCTACTCTCACACTTTTCTATTCCTAGAGAGAGAAAAAGAGGAGAGACTTTTTTAAAGGAACTTTTCTTAGGGGTCGTTTGTTTTTTTATCTGAAGACTGAATAGTCCTGAATTTTTCTGAAAACTGAATGGGGACTGAAATCTGAACCTGAATGACATGTTTGTTTTTTTTTCCTCACATCTGAATGTACTGTCAACATGTTTGCTTTTTTTAAATAAAATTGTCTGAAAATAAGTAATTTTACATTTATATCCATAATAATTAAAAAATATAATTTAACATGAATCATTCTTTATAAGATTTGGTATGTTCTTCTGCAAAAAAAGTTCAATTTAACAAAACAAAAAAATTATCACAGAATATAATTTTGCATGTTCTGCAAATAAAGTTCAAGTTCTATTTATTCTTAAAAAAAAAGTTCAAGTTCAATATGCACCCAAAACCAAATAAAAAAAAAGTTCTTAATTATTTTTTTGAAATAGGTTCTTGAATTTTATTGCATATATATATATATATATATATATATATATATATAATTATTTTATAACATCTTCAAGCCACGAAATCTACTCAATACGGTAGACAAATTTATTGAGCACTAGATGAATAGTTAGATAAAAAAAAAAAATACATAGTTCTTACCGGGATTTGGTAGGAGATAGAGAAATCAATTGTTAAATCCCATGAAAATTTCAGTATGAAGAAGTGATTAGGTTCTTTTTTTTTTTTTTAAAAAAAAAATATCTAAAACCCGTTTAAAATAAGAAATATGTTAAAAGAAATAATTCTACACCATATCAAATTAGAATAAATTTGGAAATATATGTTCTTTGGGAGGATAGACTTGGAAGTTAATATTTTAATTGTAATTCAATGATTTGGAATTAAGTTAAAAGTCAGGATTTCTTACTTTTTATTTTAAATTGTTTTTTAATATTTTTAAGTTGTTTGACCATTTAAAAAAACAAACAAAACAACTTAATGAGTTCAATTTAGACCTATTAAGTTTTAAGTGGAAAAAACAAACTACCCCTTAGTGATTGTATTATTATTATAAAAAATGGAACTTTCAAAGTTGTACACAGTTGGTACTTGGTAGTATATGCCTCTCTCACGCCTACAAAATAAAATTTGTGTGAGACAATCTCATCACATCAACGTAACGATGACACCACCCAATATAATCGAGTTAGAGTGACGATATTTGCACCCCTTAAAAACCGTATGTACACCCCAAATTAACATCTTTTTAAAAATTCAATATTACCCCTAAATAAAATTACTAAAATGACTAAATAGTTTGTATATACACCCACCAATAATTATTAATTTGTTTCCTTAAAAAGTTCGTATTAATTATTAAAAACTTTTTCTATTTTCTCAAACCCTAGCTGTCCTTTTAAATATTAATTTCAAGGGAAAATTGCACAAACTTACCCTAACGTTTCCCATTATGGCATAATATTCAACTAATGCCTTTAATTTCACAAACAACCCCTCCTTTAGTCAACTTCAGTTAAAAATAGCCATTGACCATGATTTTTTTTTTTAAAGCCCAAAATTGCCCTTGCACTTTATTACAAAAAAATCTTAATTGCCCTTTATTTAAAACATTATCTACTTTAAATTATTAGAATATAAAAAATAAATACTAAACATAATCCTTTTTAAATAAAAAAATTTCAAAAATAATATATTAAAAACAAAACAATTTAAGAAAACGTTATTTTCAGAAAATACAATTTAATAATATATTATAAACAAAACAAAAACAAAACATTATTTTGAGAAAATATAATTTAAAATTATGAAAGTCCAATATGAATAGTGGTAATGTGCTACATATTTTTAAAATTTAAAACATTTTTTTATTTAAAAAGAATTATGTTTAGTATATTTTTTTTAAAATTTTGAACCAAAATATAATGCGTAATTTATATTGAGTCAAATTATTTTGTCTTATAGAGATGAACATTGAACAAATTTTCGGTGCTACTGTATTTTATTATGACAAATGATTATATTTTTATTTCAAACTCTTGATGATTTTATTTATATTTGTGTTTAGAATACTAAATATAATCCTTTTTAAATAAAAAAAATTCAAAAATAATATAATAAAAACAAAAAAAATTCAAAAATATGTAACACATTACCACTATTTATATTGGACTTGTATAATTTTAAATTATATTTTCTCAAAATAACGTTTTTTTTAATATATTATTAAATTATATTTTCTCAAAATAACGTTTTCTTAAATTGTTTTGTTTTTAATATATTATTTTTGAATTTTTTTTTGATTTAAAAAGGATTATGTTTAGTATTTATTTTTTATATTATAATAATTTAAAGTAGATAATGTTTTAAATAAAGGGCAATTAAGATTTTTTTTGTAATAAAGTGCGGGGGTAATTTTGGGCTTTCAAAAAAAAAATCATGGTCAATGGCTATTTTTAACCAAAGTTGACTAACATGAGGGGTTATTTGTGCAATTAAAGGTATTAGTTGAATATTATGACATAATGGGAAATGTTAGGGTAAGTTTGTGCAATTTTCCCTAATTTCAAATATATTTTCAGTTTATGTTAAAGAATACAAATTGATTGCAAAGAGATTTTTGTGGATCTCTAACCAAAAAAACCTCCAATCGAAGTGTTTTTTGTGGACCGAAAACAATCAAGAAGAAAATGAGAGAGTTGCTTGATGTGGTGAGAGAGAAAAAGGGGAATTGAAGTTTGGTTTTATGGAATGAAAACATATAAGAAAAAGGGAGAGAGGTTGCGGTGGAAATTATTTAAACAAACTGTTATAAAAAAATAAAAATAAAAAAGACGATTATCAAGCATTTGTTTTCCCAGAATTGCAACAGTCAATGTTTTTTTAAAAAAAAAAAAAAAATTGCAACAGTCAACACTCACATGTATATTGCACCGTATTTTTTTCTTTATCGTTATTTTAATCTACAACCTCTAAACAAAATGATATCAAAACACAACTCATTTAATATATTTTTTTATTTAGGAATTGGAAATTATTTATTTGAATAAAAAGAAATAAATTATCAAAATTTTAAATAATAATAGAATTGATTAAATAACAAAATAGGTGTAGGTGGGGTGTACTTGCAAAAATAAAATACCATAGAATTAAATAAAGGGTTTTTTTGACATTAAGTGGGGTTTATTTACAAACTATAAATTTTGTAATCTTTTTATGGGTGTACTTACGAAAGGGGTGTACATACAGTTTTTAAGGGGTGCTAATATCGCCACTCATCGAGTTATAAGGTTACGGGTTTGATACGTCAATTTTAGTCTGAACTGAGTGAATTTTGCCAACAATTTTCAAGATCTTCTGGGCGTATTGGGCCAAAATCGGGTTCAGCCCAATACTTATTATCCAAAGGTCTTGATGTACCCAAGCAAGTCTAGGTATTTAATAGTTTTTTTAGTGACGATAATGACACCCCTTAAAAACTGTATGTACACACCCCTTTTGTAATCACAACCATTAAATTTTAAAAAAAAATTAACAATTTGTAAATAAACCTCGGAAGGCAAAGTTGAAATAGTGCTTATTTGTATTTGCGTTTTTTTTTAATATTTTATATTTTTTTATATATATATTTTTAAGTTTATGTACTTTTAACTGTAAGACTCATTATATCCCTTTATCTAGGTGAATTTTTGTTTTTCAATTAATGAAATTTTCTAATATTGTTGAAGTTATATATATATATATATATATTTTTTTAGCTCACCCAAATAAAAAATCCTGAGTACGTCCATGATCACTAATGTTTGAGTCTGACCCACCATTGATGGTTCCCCGGTTAAAGTTAACCATGGTTAAAATATAAAAACCCGGTTATTATTTAATATTTTAATCTCCGTTAACTTGTACTACACGCGCGACTACACTACTTTCCAATTTATATTCAGATTTTGGAGGAAAAGCAATGCAAAAGCACCGTCTTACATCACAGTATCAATACCATTTTCAAAAAATTCTTTGACCCACAGACAACAGACATACAATCACCGGTGCAGCTAAGTTTTTTAAAGTGAGTTTGATATGTGAGAGTATACAAACTACAGAGGTTGGTAGAAAAAAAAAGGGTAAATTACACTGCACCCTTTAAGGTATGGCCTTAAGACACTAAGATGGAAAAGTTTTGTTATTCTACATTAACATACTTGTATTGTCAAAAATACCCTTGTATAATAATAAAAAATAAAAGTTTTTTACACTAACACCCAAGGGCATTTTGGACCTTACCATGGTCAAACAGGGGTGTTAGTGTAGAATAACGAAACTTTTCTATCTAAGTGTCTTAAGGCCAAACCTCAAGGGGTGCAGTGTAATTTATCCAAAAAAAAAAAAATTAGAAAATGGTTTATTTTCCTAAAATGTTTTATTTTGAGTTATCCTTCTATAAAATAAAGTTATTCATTTTCTTTAATCACTTCCTAATAATAAATCATTTTTTATAGCCATCCATATATTATTGAGTGAAATCTTTTACATTTTTTTTGTAGTAGTGATACAAGTGGATTGCTAAAATATGTCAGACAAAGTTTCAAAGAAGTTGATTCTGGAAGAGGAAACTAATGGGATGACCCAGGGCCGGTCCTGAGATTTCGGGGGCCCAAGGCAAACTAAAAAATCGAGGCCCCCAAATCCCGACTTCCGGGTTCCATATACATAATTAGAGATGCACATTTGGGGAATGGGGATGGATATGGGTCCCCATATCCCCTGTTTTTTCCCCATTTCCCCTGTTCCCCCCATTTCCCCATTTGACTACAAATTACAAATTAAACTAAAAAAACAAACATTCTATTATAAATACAAAATAAAATTTATTAGTGCATTTTGTATAAAATGTGTATACATACTTAGCGTTACAAATTAAACTAAAAAAACAAACATTCTATTATAAATACAAAATAAAATTTATTAGTGCATTTTGTATAAAATGTGTATATATACTTAGGGTGCTAGGGTTTTCAAAGAATAAAAATATATATTATAATTATATTTATATATGTTTGGGGGGAAGTTGCTTCGGAATTATGGGCCCCCCCCCCCCCCCCCCCCCCCCCCCCATCCAATTTTCCCCATTTTTCCCCCAAAAAAAAAAATCCCCAAATGGAGATGGGGACGCAGGGAATTGGGACCCTGAGGAAAAATGCGCATCTCTATACATAATACATACAAAATTCTAACAAAACTAAAATAGAAAAATGAAATTCTAATAAAATACATACAAAATTCAAAAACAATTCTAGCAATGCATACATAAAAATTCAAGAACAATTTTTTCTTTTGGGTAGTTGGGTTCTTGAATCCTTACCTCCAGGTTCCATAATACATAATACATACAAAATTCAAACAAAACTTAAAATAGAAAAATGAAAAGAGGTTTTTCGGATTAAGAGAAGAAGAAAAAGGAAAAGATATGTTAAATTACCTTCTAAAACAACTACGTTTGATTTCAAGAAGAGAGCTTCCAAATTCCAATCCAAGAACAATTACTTTCCCACTAATTCTCAATTTCGTAAGAAGCTAAGAACAGAGCTGAGAGCTGCCAAGTGTCAAAGAAGTAAAGAACCCTAAAAATTTTCAAATGTCTGATACAATGAATTGCAATTTGCAATTTGATATGTTGTGATGGGGTAAGCATAATGATTTTGTCTAAAAAAAAAAAGTATAATGATGTTGTTTCTTTAATGGGCATTTTTTTTAACAACAAAAACATATAGGCTGTATATAAATATTTCTTTGGTGGGCCTTTTAAATAATAATTAACATGTGGGTTTTTTTTTATTTATTTTTATTTTATTATTATTTTTTTTTAAACAAAACTCTACTCAGGCCTAACATAGAATACACACTAAATGAATTTGGGGGCCCTAGGTGGCCGCCTCGTCGACCTATGCCCAGGGCCGGCCTTGGGATGACCATAAACAATTGGGCAACTCTAACAGGGCGTTAAAATGGAGCCAATTTCATTTTCTAAAAAATATATATAGAGTTTTGAGGCCACTGTTTATTGAGCGTAATTTTTTTTTTTAAAAAATTTTTTAATTGTCAAACCAATTAAATCAAATTTTTTCAAATTCATAATTAAACTCTTTTATATTTAATTAAAACAATATGTATCCCAAAAAAAAAAAAATACTGTTAGAAAGATCTCGTTAAGATCTTTAAAATGACACAAATATTGATATATATAATTTATTTTATTTACTTATTAATTAATATTAAAGTTTTACAATAAATATTGAGAGAATATTCTTTAGAGATTTTTTTTTTTTTTTTTTTTTAATGTGAAATTTTGTGTGGAACATTGGAGTGAAAATTTTTTGATGTAAGAATATTCCTCGATTGGTGTAAAGTTTGGTGTTGTATATCGGAGTTGGTCTAAAATTCAGCTACACACTTTACATTTAGGGTGCGTTTCTTATATGGTGTTGGACTAATTTCAGTTCAATCTCATGTTTGTGTTCTACACGAGATTGGATTTCTCCAATCCCGCGTAGATCGGTTATCCCACTATGGTTGGACTATTTCGCCACAAGGACAACTTTTGTCCAATTTGTTTTCTTTATTTTTTTAAATTAAATCATTTATATAATATTATATATTATTTAAAAAATTAATTTAACATATTTTATTCTTTTTAAATATATTTTTTTGAACATTAAGCTTTATTGAAAACAGACAAAAGAGCCCAAAAACATAGCAGCAAAGCACATGTTATTCTTTTTTAATATTAATATATTTTATTCTAACATTTAAAAAAAATTAATTTTAAATTAAAAAATAAATGTTATTTTATTTCAACTTAATTTTATTTATTTTTAAAAAATAATTTTAATTTTTTTTAATGAAATTTAGTCAATAATTTTATTATTCTTTTATTTGAATTGATTTAAAATGATTAATTTATTTTAAAAAATAATTTTATATATAACAACCTCTCCCAGTAGATTTTTTTCAATTATTTTTTATTTAGTCCCATGTTATAACAAACAAGAGACAGTATTATTTTAGTCTAATCCGTATTGCACCAAACACATCACAGTACTAATTTAGTCTAATCCTATTAAATTCAATCCAATCCTATAAAATTAGACCAATTCTATCCAATTCCATAAAAATAGTCCAATCTTATACAATTCAATTACATGCACCAAACCCACCCTTATATCTCTATTTCCCTTCCACACTATTAATAATTCCAACTATTGCACTTTCCTCTCCTTAAATAGTTCCAAGTTTCCAAATACTTCATTAAATTGGATATAAATTTAATGAGCAATTTTATATAGCCGATTTCTTTTACAAAGTAGGTAGAATTTTCATTTTACATATCAAACCATAATAATTAAGGTTATATCATATATGAAAAGGTAAATATTCATTTACGCTTTAACTCCAATCCACAACCTCATAATATACGTTTGAATGATATTGATAGTAAACTAAGATACAAGAGTATATAAAATACAAAGGGATAAAATCTCCATAATAAGACCATTTCTCCACCTTATTCGTCTTATTACTCATGCCTTATTGCACATTGACACTTAATAAATAAAATTAGGGTCAAACTAAATAACTTAAATTTGTGACTTAAGATTTAATAAACAAAGGTTAAGTTAGTGCAATTAACCCTTTTTTTTTCTCAAAAACAAACATAAAAATAAAAGAAGATAAATTGAATTTTATTTTAAGATAAATTGAATATTTTGCTGCCCAAAGAGAGAGTCTGACAACTTTAACGTGTGTTCATATGTAGAGGAAACATCCAATCTCTGATTTCTTGTGAGCCATCTATTGTGATTCTGTGAATACATTAAAGAAAACAACGCAAATGAATGTTTTTCCAGTAGCAGCTAGCAACTTTGAAAACTTTTGGTTACCAAAATTAAAAGAAATCGTAAAACAAATAAACAGCCGCCAAGAAGAGAATAAATTCTCTATAAATAATTTGGATTTGAAATTTGATGCTATCTCAAGTCTCAACAAATATTTTTAATATGTTTTAGATCAAAATAATATTAAAATTGACAAAACCTTAGTCAATTTAACTAACCCGAATGTGGAAAAAAACTGTTCGTCCCAACCACGTGGTGGTTGCCTTTGTGGTCCAAGGCTTGAGATGAAACCCAAGTCTTTGGTTCTACTCTTGGCAATTACATTGTGGTTAGTCATCAGGGCGCTAGCTCAACTGGTGGAAGGATGGGCTTGGGGCACGGGTAACTCCTAGGCAAGGAATAAAATATCGGTATCGATATCCATATCGGGCTTCTAAATTTATGGATATATCAGGGATATTATCGATATCGGTGGATATTCGGTAAAAAATTAACAAAATGATGGATATTTACATCTAAAGTTTAGAATTTTTTTGTGAAACTTTAGGACAAACTTAAACAAATAATTATACATCAAATAAATCATATTTCAATGATAAATTAGCATAGTTATGTGTTTATTATAAATTATAACATATATAGAGTCTGTATATAATTTTTAAAATTGAGTATTTAATAGAATAATATTTTGTTTCACTTTTACAATATTATATACAAGATTAAATATTTAATAAGCAAAATTATCAATAAAATATATATAGTTCCATACTTCCAAGATTCTATCATAAATCATAATTCATACATAATAATACATTGCATGTTTGAAATTTAAAACCAAAATGAATTCCTTGCTGGTTCAAATATATAAGATAAATTTCTATATTGATTCGAACAATAATTTTCCCAGGAAAATGTGCTAGCATAGTTTTCAAAGTAGTTATTAATATGCCACATGTATGTTGCTTGATCTCTTCCAACTGATCCATGAATTGGGTAGTTTGGATTTACCCAACTTGGTGGATATTGTTGATCTGCATGTATAGGTATTGCATATGGCATTTGTGGAGAAGGGTAATCATATATACTGCATCTACCATAACTACCATAATATGGTACATTAGAACTTGACCTTGTCTATGAATTACTCAAAGAACCATTTTCAGTGCCCATACTCATTGA
>CM059870.1:2213176-2307619 GCA_030490815.1 Acer saccharum | reverse complement strand
CACAGGGGGCAGACCGAGGAAAAGACCTTGCAAAAGTGCCAAGCGAAGAAGCGTATCCCACCCAAAACTCTGCCCTTTCTCAGCTGCCATGCATATTTCAACTTTCGGGCACAAACCTTTCCATAACAGATCGGATATGTCCCATGTCCTCAACGCCCATCTCGATGCGATACCTGAAAGACTTGACGGAGAAGGAACCATTGGGACAAAAGTTCCAAGCAGGGATCCTGAAAATCTCGCGAGATGAACCTTCCAGGAAGTCCACAAAGCTGTTCCACTGCCCATTTTCCCAGTCAAAAACAGGTCTCCTAAGATCCACCTTCCAAATCCACGAGACTCCTGCCAATAACCAAGTTCCTGAATTGTCCCGTCCTTCCCCGAAGCAAGCGCGAAAATTCTAGGAAAAATTTTCTCAACGGAATTCCCTCTTGGCGCACATCATGCCAAAGACGGACCCTATCCCCACAGCCAATAACCACTTGCAAACCTTTCCTAGATTACCTGATTTGCTGCAGCTCATTGGACACAAGAGACCCAATAGTTTTACAAAATGAGAAGCTTTGCTGCCCCCTTGCCATGACCAGTACAGCTCTTCGTATCCACCCCGTAGATAGCGCAGACCACCTTCTTCCAAAGAGAAGACTCCTCAATACCAAATCTCCACACCTATTTGGCTAATCAAGGTCTTACTATATGTGACCAATTCCTAGCCCTCCCAAATTTTTACTTTTGCAAATCGAATCCCAATCAACCGAATGAACTGTTCCTCTTGTGGGCACTAGCACACCCAAAAAAAAATCCCTTTGCAATTTTCAATCCTCTTAGCCACCCTTATAGGAATCTTGAAAATTGAAAGGAAATAGGTGAATACTCGACAGCACGGATTTAATCAACACAAGCCTCCCTCCTTGAAATGAATTTCCTTTTCCAAGGAGCAAGACGTTGCTCAATCTTGTGAATAACCGGATTCCAGAAAGACTTCGAATTGGGGTTGGCCCCAAGCGGAAGGCCAGGTAATTTATAGGGAGAGTCCCTTTATTCATCGGAAAACATCAGCCCACTCATCACACCTGGCTGCCCTCCTACCAACCTTAACCATATTTGATATTTGTACAATTCAAAATTAAAAAAAATGCTATATCTCCTATTTCCTTTTTTTAATGTAACATATTTTCTAAAGATTCTCTTTAACACCAAATTGGTTGTAAAATTCAATATTGTCAATTGGAGATGTTATTAGAGTTAAAATTAACCGATAAAATTTAAAATCATTTATATAAAATATTACAAATAATAACGAAAGCTAGATGGAGCTAATATCCATAGACAATATTCATCTTCACTCATCATCGAGGCCCGCAATCAAGAGGAGCACGATGCTGTATCAATATCTATCCATTAATAGTTTTGTCACCCGGATGTATTTCTAGACCTTGTGGTCTTCCGGCTGGTTCGCACAATCCATTATACCCTACCAAATGTCAACAATAAATGTCTTTCAAATTCTAATCGGCAACTTTAAGATAAAAAGTAGAAATGTTTCCAAATTTTAAAAGCTCAAAAGAGATCCAAAGTAAAAATAAAAATGTTTTCAATTTGAAAGCTCACAAGTTGTTGAAAATTGAAATTAAAGAAGTTGAAGTAACTCAATAAATAAAAATTAGAACATTACAAAAGTTTCACTTGGATCAACTAGCTCAATTTATAACATAAATTGCAATGTCGATCAAATCTCCCATCTTAACAAGAAAAGTGTTAATCGGTCACTTATTCAAAATTTCCTTCAAGATTCAAAACAAATTCAAAAAACCATTTGAATACAAATGAGTGTATTACCGTGAATCAATCAAATTTTGTACAAGGGATATATGGGAATACAAAACAAATTCAAAAATCATTTGAAACTAACTGTTGTATTAGAATGAATTAATCAAAATTTGCACTAAAGGATGAGAAGACAATTACCTGTAGTAGCTGAGCAGCGGTAAACTTGGAAAAAATAAACTTCGACTCCCAATCCCAATCGGGTTGGGGAACATTCAAATGCTCTAATATAAATTTCACCTGATGCTCTACAACAAAATCCATAGGCTGTCAACACAGAAATATGAGATTCGGCAAATTCGTATGTGAAATCATTAACATTCAAATTTCTGATAGCTACACAAAACATGTGAGAAAGAAACAAAACTAAACATATTCATCTCTTCCGGTAATGGTTTTACAATCACAAAACATTCAAATCAAGTTGAATCCGTATCACTTCCTGCGTACTTCATATATTTAACCATTAAGTGAAATTGCAGAACTTTCGAAAAAATAAAAAAAAATTCTGTAGATTTACGCACATACCTTTGTTTCAATTATGTCTTCCCAATACGTGTACTTTAAACCTCGAAATTTTCCGGTGACACCAAGGTCGTTAATAAATTTCATTATTTTTGGACCCTAATGAAATAAAAAGCAAAGGAAATAATCAGATGGGAGCAAATGAGGAGTAATCTAAAAAATTAACGACTTGAAAACTCACATGACATCTTATCGTAGGTACATCGTTAGGATACTCTACAACAAAACCCCCCAATTTATGTTTACGTATCTGCATAACAGCAAAGAAGAAAAAATAGGACTCAAAAGATTAGATATGCTTCACAGATTAATTAAACTTTTAATAAAGGAAATAATTAAAATATAGAAATATAAATAAAGAGTAAGAGATCAAAAACTTACCAAAGTCTGAAATTATCTGCAATTAAATCCATATTACCTTCCTGAATGTCAATAGCACTGCACATATATTACACGTGTACAAACATAAACATAATAAAACAAGAACCCAATCATAAACACAAATAAATGTAATTCTAATAAACATAAAGTTGATGTTTACCATAAAATGAATATAAGTTAAAAATCCCTATATACCAGTTGAATAGATGCTTGCTCTCTTTTTTAAATATTACATTTACAACTATTACAGTAGGACTGCTGGGACCTGCCAAGATTAGAAGATACATGTACTAATGTACGATCCGAATAACTATTCCCACCAACCGGGCCCCACGCATGCTTGTAAAATGCCTGAGACTCGAACCCTACTTCTGTTTTTTTTTTAAACTGCTGAGATATTATTAAGGCCAAAAGCCAAGAGAAGCCAAAACCGGCAACGACAAACACAAACACAAACAAGCAACAACCCAAGCAAAGAAAAAACACCGGCTGCGCAACTTAAAAAGCAAACAACCTCCAAACAGACCAGACAAGAACAGAAAATCAAAACAGAGCAACAAACAGCCGACTCAAGAACAACCAAACTGAGCAAACACGAAAGAATCAGCTGTCGCCCCAAACAAGAACATTCCTCTTGCGCTAGATGCTGTCTTAGCCAAATTGTCCGCACAAGAATTGAAAGCTCTCGAATTGTAAGTGACCACGATATCACCAATCACGCTTATATTACTTCGAATCTCGTAAATAAAGTTGACAAGATTTAAGAGGTGATATTAACTTAAAAGTGCTTTTAGCACAATGTACTTTACCAATCATCTAATCTAATATAATAATTAACAACATAATAATATAGTTGATACAATCAAATAAGCAATGTCATACCTTATAGGGACTGCAAGTTTGTTGTCGGGGTCTGACACAGCAAGGTCAACACGGTTATAGTTAATACATAAACCTAGAATGCGACCCCGATTCGGAGGTTTCCTTTTTACCAATTCCTCGAACAACTTGAAGGGCTTCACGTACTTCATCTACCACTCAATCAATTAAGCAATTACTCTTCTGGGGTTTTGATCAAATTGAAGTTTATTGAAGCTTAAAGGATGATACTCATCTGGGTCCTTGTTGTTTTAATTAGTAAAATATATATATATATATCAATAGCGTTCGGTCCTTGCAGCCCCCTCTGTGAAAGGAGGCCGGCGGCGGATGGAGGAGGAAAAGGAGATGTCCTCCGTCGCCACCACAAACAAAACCCACACAAACAAACTCCAAAACACAAACACAATTAAGACCCACGTAAAATTGGAACCCCAAAACACAAACAAAGACCCAAGCAAGATCAAAACCACGAAACCAGAGCAAAATAAAAGAAAGCGAAGAATAGGAGAAAAGAGAAAGGAGAAGAGAGCCAACCACCAAAAAGCAGAACACAACCCTAGGGCCTACCTACTTCCACCTTCTGGTTTTCTGTAGAGAGAAAACGAGATAAGAAGAACAATTGCCAATTGCTTTTATTCATTAGATTTTATTACAAGGATAAAATTGCCAAACTATTAATTTAAGATCTTATAAAATGAATAAAAATAAGGATAATGCTTCGAGCACCCAAAATACTGACTTATAAATTGAAATGTAGTACGTGACCTTTTTTCTTTTACTTTTTATATTTATCTCCTTATATTCCTTATAAATTGGGCCATGTGCTACACTTTAATTGATGGATCAGTATTTTGGGTACTGACCGATCAGTACCCAACCATTATCCATTAAAATAAAATAAAATACTAAACGTTTATTTTTAGGCATTAAAAAAAAAAAAAAATCATTATAACTTGTTTATTGATTTTCATTTAAATTAAATCCTAAAAAGATCTTAGACATAAAAAACAAATGGCCCCTTAAATTATTCAAATAGACATAATTAGACACTTATGAATTGGAGGAAAAAAAAAAACGTGAAGAATGATGTGTGAGTTAGAGAACCTTTTTGCTTCATTAAGGGAGAAGTTGAATTTATTTAAGGTTCTAAGGAGTTCTATGAGATGAGATGAATTTGGTCTAGTGGTAAACCCTTCACATCTACACAACCAGGTTGTAGGTTCAAGTTCTCTTTATCCCAAAAAAGCTTTGATTCCTCACTATGTTGGGGGCCCTAGGATTTTACTGGGTTTATTACTCCTTAGTGTAGCCGGCATTGTCTTTAAGCTCCCTTGGTTAGTCAACTGTTAATCAAAATTAACAAGACAATATATAATAACGTACTTTGGTTTAGAATTCATATATATAAGTGACACGTGGCGTTTTTGACATAAAAGATGTTAGAATTCATATATAAGTGACACGTGGTGTTTTTTTGACATAAAAGATGAAAAAATATAAATCAGGGGTGAAGGACCCAAATACCCTTAATATCTTTTCAACTCTAATGTGTATCAGATTTTATTTTTATTTTTTACAAAAGAAAATTAAAAAATAAATAAAATTGAAACACTTGAGTTCTCAACAGCAATCTCAGACTCAACCGAAACCTTTTTCACAAATCATAGCCAAACTCACATTTGGAAACTAAAAGTCAAGAATTGAATTGAAACATGTCAATTTAAGCCATAAGGTCCCTCACTCCAAGTCTCCAACATTCTATCTCAAAATCTACTTATTCTATTTATGTCAATTTCCAATGTTACAAATAAAAATCATTCAACAGCATTTTTGTACTCAAAATGAAAATTTGATATGAAAAGATGCCAACAAATTAACCCTTGTTTGATTTAACTTAAATGAAGTTAACCAGCTTGTTTCAAAGAAAACAAACAAACCAACACCAGCTTAGTAAACAAAGACTGCTAATAGACCCAAAACGTTATGGATTCAAATCAGCTGTAAAATTTTGGTGTCTCAATTTGTGTCCAACCAACCAAATTGGAACATGTGGGCACATTTATAGCACATTTAATTATTATTTTTCAAATTCTTCCATAAATGTGCACACATGTCTCAATTTGGTTGGTTGGACACAAATTGGGACACCAAAATTTGACAGCTGATTTGAGTCCAAAGGTTATTATTAATAACATCAGTCTATTAAGATGCAATAGGAATTCCAGCCACATCATTAGGATTCTTCACCTACATCTATTAATATAATTAAGATGCAATAGGGAATTCGTCATGTAATTTGTCGGTTTCTACCCACATTCTTCCACAATTGTGGGGGTTTCTATACACATTCTTGCACATTTGAGGTACCCCTGCAAAATGTCCGAGTAACAATAATTACGATACTTATTTTTTTTTGAACGGTAAAATTTATTCCAAGAAGCCAAACAAGGCCGAAAAGAAACACACAACAACCAGAGCCCAATAATTACGATACTTATGACTTCCAAATTTTCAATGGTGATGTCTTACCCAATTGCACAATGTCAAAAGGTAAAAATGATAACATTATTGTTTTAAAAGGTAAAAAGAGGTTCAAACTAAGGAAGAGTCGCAGTTATTAATCGACTCAATAAATATAATTTAAAGGGAAATTACACAAACTTATACTAAGGAATAATTTAAAAACTTAATATTTAACTTTTACTGTTAATTACAAAAGCTTACCCTCAATCAACCAACCGTTATATCAATCAAATGGATCTAAAGCAACCCTAAAATAATTATATATATATATATATATATATATATATATATATATATATTTCTAAAACAAATACAATAAATATTTATTAAAAAAATCATAAAAATATAAAACTTGGAGGCTTTTTTTGTTTGACTTTTTATTATTTTATGTCAGATTGCAGGATAAGTTTGTGAAATTTTCCCAAGTTTAAAACACTACAAAAGTACCTTGCCTTAATTATGTATATATATACGGTCCCGTTCTAGTCAGTGCACACCGATGTAATTACATTAGTACCAATGTATGTGAACCACTGCTTATAGAGAAGTTTTGACAAATGCATATACTTTGAGTCAAAGTATGTAAATCTAATGATCCACATCCAATGCACTGATGGAGTTATATCAGTACGTACAGACTTGAATATATATATATATATATACATATAATTAAACTGTAAATGCCAAATCTCATATCCTTATAAGAAAATAATAATCTCTGCATTTTACTCAATTTCATTAGGATTCGACACAAACTAATAGAACATTCAAAATAATTACAATTTATTGTCTTAACATGCAGGGCAAAGCTTATTTTTGTCCCTAGAGGATTTAACTTTACCACTTTTGTACAGATGTTTCTGCTTTTGGTTTTAGTTTACTTGGTGCCTAAGTTATCTCGAATCCATCTATTAGTAAAGCTTAATGGTTTCAACTTTCAAGGATATTTGTTTCAAAAAAAAAAAAAAAAAAAAAAAAAAAAAAACTTTCAAGGATATTTTGTTCTTATTCTATTAAAAAATAATAAACTTGAAAAACAAAAAGAGAAAGAAATTAAAAACTTAGACACAAAATGAAATTAAAAAAATTAAAAAATATATATATATATTCATACTGACTTGGTCAAAATTCAGTTAAGATTAATCAATGGCTCACGCATTACACATTACACTAATTTAATACATCAATGCGTACTACCAACGAGAGCCGACCTTCGATGTACTTTACAATTTTATGGGTACCATTTTGGTTTTAAAAAATAGAAAACTTAAAAACAAAAGGTATATATATACAGAGTTTTTCTATTGTTAGTTCGAATTGATATATCAGTTTCTTGTATGTGGGTTATTGGATTTAAAAGATGTTTTGACAAGTGCAAGCAGCTAAGTTAAAACATTTAAATCCAATATTGGCTTACATGCAAGGAACAGATATATCTTATATCAGTTCGAACTGACAATAGAAAAACTATATATATATATATATATGTCCTCAAAAAGTGGTGGATGTGGCCTCCGGTGGCAGTCTGACCGATCTACATAGGCCAGCCACTGAACAATGGAAAAGGAGGCTGGAGGCTGGAGCCACCACCAACAAAATCGAGGGAGGTTCGCTTGAGATAATGGATCTACACCCCTTTTTTAATAATTTTTTTTTCTACTTGATCAATTTTGTTCTTTATTTATTTATTTATTTATTTTTATTATGTTTAAATGAAACACTAAATTTTTAACTCAATACATTAACATAAACTATATAAAGGGTAGAATAGTCTATTTACATATTATTTTACGCTTGTTTATCAAAAATTTTGTCAGATCCAAAATGATAGATTTTAGATAATCAAAGGATCACACGAATGACAAACCAAAAGTGGAAACATCGGTCAAAAAGTGATAAAATCAAATCACGTACCTAGAGACAAAAACGATTATTACCCTAAATTGAACTAACCAATTTTTTGTATACGGAGATGATAAGATAATTTACCTCTAGTAATTCACAAGCAGATGATGATTCTTCTGGACTTGGCGGTATCATTTCATTAGGATCGTAAAGATCATCATACTTCTTTTTCTGTAACACAATGAAGTATGGGATTTTATAATTTGTATCAATTATGGAAGAGCTTATCTTAAGAGAAATTTTTTATAATTTCTAATGGTCCACATTTTTTGTCTTGATATATTTTATATTAGGACAAACTGACAATAGAAAAATTATATATATATATATATATATATATTTAAAATTAACAAATTTACGCACACACAAACATGTACCTTTAATATAAGCCTCGGATCCCAAAATGTATACATTAAATCTTTAAATGATCTCACTATGTCCAGCTTGTTGATGAACATTTCCATTTTTGCTTCCTAATCAAATAAAGGGTAAATAATGTAATCATATCAACAAAAAGTTAATGCGAGATAATCTAGAATAATACATGACGCAAAAACTCACATTGGTGTTACTAATGGGATAGCTAAAAACTAAGCCCGTCTCATTATTTGTCTGCATAACATACAGGTTAGACAAACATATTATTTCACAAATTAATCAAACCTTTAACTAGGAAAATTAGCTAAAACAAAGAAAGATAAAAAATAGAAAAAATAATATAGAGTAAAAGCAAACTTACACGAGTTAGAATATCATTCGACAATATACTCATATCGCAAGAACCAAAACTGCAGTGTTGACAAAATTCACATGACAATAATACAAGGAGAACCCAAACATAATTAAACAATAAATTAACATTATTGTTTTGAGTAGTATTATATATTGTTCGCGTATACTAGAGTATTTGTCCAAATTCATATGAATTGTAACTAGTACATTGGAATTGTAATTGGATCCATAACATCGTTTATATTTTATGGATCCAGATACGGATATACATTAGACACATTTGTAAAACTTGGAAAAAAGAATAACGTGCTCATAAAATTGTAACGAATGCATCCTAAGGGTAACTCAATTGATACAAGTATTAATTAGATATCTTACCCTAATATACATGGCTCTGAATATACTGGGCTCCAAGAAGCCAAGGTAACACGATCTTCACGAAAATTCAGAGCTATCAAACTAGGAAATCTTACAGAATGTTGTTCTCTTTTAATCACTTCCTTGTACAAGATCAAGGGCTTCAAGTACTTCATCTATACCACTCAATTAAGCAATTAAAGGCAGTCAAATAATAAACACTGATTAAATAGTAGAGTTTAAATAGATGTAGTGGGTTTAAAAATTGATTAAAGCAGAAAAACAGTGATTAACCTTTGGAATGTTGTCTGACTTTTCTTACTCTTTGGCTCGTTTTGGTGCTGCTGGCCTCTGTTTCAGGATTTTGTAGCTGGCCTTGCGCTGCTTTTCTGAAGGGTTTCGTTTTTTTTATATTTCCTTTTCCTTTGTGCTTTCGTGCTGCTGTGATTCTCTTCCTTTTCCTTTTGTTGTTACCCTTGATGGCTTTTTGAATAATACATGCAGTTCAAAAAAAAAAAAAAAAAAAAAAAACCTAGCTTTTTGATGTTCGGCGGTGACAATGATTAATTCGTTTAGAGAGAAGTTAAATTTATATAAGTTTTAAGGTTTCTAAGGAGTTCTATGAGAAAATTACACTTATATCCTTCTATAAAATGCCTATAAACTCCAACCAACTGAGACCAAGGGGGTGTATTGGATTGGGATTTTAATAGACAATTTTGGGAAGTAAAAGTCTATTGGTATTGGATTGAGACTTTTTAATAGATTAAATAAGTCTGATGGTATTGGATTAGGACTTTTATGATTGTTTAAAAAAGTCCATAATGTCTTGTGTTATTGGATCCAAACTTTCAAGAGGTAACAAATTGTCTAGTGGCATTGGATTGAGATCAATATTTATAGAATTTCAAAAATATTTATAGAATTTCATGATAAAATGAATTATTCGGACTTTCTAGTGATATGTATAAATAGCTAGACCCTAAAATTGTCTTGCCCTTTACCACCATACTTTCCAGACTTTCCTTACTTCTCAAATCTGCTCTGCAATTCTCATCACATCTTCATCACAAATTTTCAGCTTCATCAACTTCCATACCCCATCAAATCTTCATCACAAATTTACAAGCACCTGAATTATTATTATTATTATTATTATTATTTTTTATTTTATTTTTATTTATTATTATTTTTTAAATCTAACAGATCTAGTTATGGTGAAGCCATGCTTATGAAAATCTCTTCACCAAGATATGGACAAAATAAATAAAAAAATTGGTGAAGATTTGGGTTGCAGCTTGTTTCTGTCGTTGCTCTTCTTCATACTGGTTTGCTGTTTTGCATTCTTTGCTTCTCTCTTTGTTGGCTTTGGCTTGATGTTGCCTTTTTTGGCTTTTTAATTAGAAAATTGAAAATGGGTGGGGAAGATGATCAGAGATTGGGTGGTGGGGATTTGGGAAGAGAGAGTGGCTAGTAGACCGATGGGGAAGATGGTGTGGGTGAGGAGGTGGAAGACGAAGAGAATGGGACTTGAAGGCAAGAAGATTGTGAAAATAAAATAAAATTATAATCATAGTTTTTTTAATGTAAATTTTTTTTTTTCATGTGTAACCAAACACAGTTATCTTACACAATATTCCTATGAACAAATCCTAATAGTCTATAAATAAAATCTATCTAATTCTAATAGTCTATAAATAAAGTTGAAAGACTCTTAGAATCCTAAAAGTCTACATATAACCCTAATTGTCTTTAAAATTATACAAATCCATAAAATCCTAATACCCCAAAATTTTCTATTAAAATCCTAATCCAATAGGGTTCAAAAATTTAATAGCACCATTTGGGGCGCTTTTTGTAAGATAGTCACCGGATTACTAATTTAAGTTTAAAAGGCACCTATTTAGGTGATCAGATAAAAATACTTTTTTTGTCAGTTTGTGCTTTTTGAAAAGTTGAGAGAAAACCTTTGAGAGAAAAAAACCCGACGGCGCAACAGTCCAAAAGGAGACCAAAATCTGACGGCAAACTCATCGGCGACGGCCTACCGTATTGACTTTTAAAATGTTTTCCAAGCCTTTTCCAAGACTTTTAAAACGTTTTCCGTGAGTTTGTAACACAAATCTGAGCTTTTTTAAATCTTGAATCTCTGAGACTTTTAAAACGTTAATCGAGCCTTTTAAAACTTTTTCCGAGCCTTTTTCGTGACTTTTCCGTGACTTTTAAAACGATTTTCGATCCTTTCTATTTTGCTTCTCTGAGACTTTTATAACGTTTTCCAAGCCTTTTCCGAGCCTTTTCAAACGTTTTCCGTGACTTTTATTATGCTCTCCAAGACTTTTCTAACGTTTTCCGTGACTTTTCATATGCTCTCTGAGACTTTTCCGAGCCATTTTAACCATCAGCTTTTTTTTGTTAATTTTGTATCTCCGAGACTTTGTAAATAGTCTCCGAGCCTTTTCAATCAGTTCAAAATTCCCAGATCTTCATCGTCTCCTACACAAATAAACCACCCAAATATCTTATATTTAAACTAGTATACCAACTGAGGATGAGAGAAGATTGCGTTGTTGCTACCACGAGGAAAGAGAGACGCCGCAATGAAGACATAAACAACGAAGGTATTTTTGGGTCAGGAGGTCAGATGCAGCGGTGACTATGTTGTTGGTTTGGGTAATGTTACCACATAAATACATGATCGATGTATGACTCACAAATAATCCAATGTTTCTATTAAAGAATCTTAAAAACAATTAATTAAAGAAATCTAACAGGTAACTGGTTAAACTTGTTTTTTATTTTATTTTATTAAATAGCCGTTAAACAGAAAAAATAAGGAGTTTCAAAAATCTCAAACCTCTCCTTAACATGTACAACCTCTCCTTAACATCATTTATTATCATGCCAATCTTGTATTTTTTTTTGGGCTTCAAAGTCATTGATGGAGATCTGATTCTCCATTTTTGGTGAAGTAGATATGGTTCTCCATTTTTGGAGGAGAAATTGAGCTTCGAGAATATCCATTAATGGAGGTCATTGGCGATCTAGTCCAGATTTCCTCCAAAAATGGAGATCTAGATTTTTTTTTTTTTGGGAAACAAAAGATAGAATCAGAGAATGGAGGTCTAGATTTAGTTTTAATTAAAAATAATAATTAGTTGACTATTATATTTCTGCCCAAAAAATTTGATATAAAGATAGACTTGATAGATAATCTATTCAAAATTTAGTCTCCAATGCTTCTGTTTAAAACACATTTATTTTTAATCATATATCCAATTTTTTTTCCCTTTTTTTTTTTTAAATTTTATTTCCTTACTAAAAATAGATGAAAAATTAATATCAGTTTTAAATATATATTTTTTAACAGCTCCTCAAATTTTATTAAGACAGCCAAAGGAGGCCAGCGAAAGAAACAAACAACCACCAAAGCCAGAGAACCAAAACAGAGGCAAGACTAGAAAACAGAGCAACCAACGTACGTGAGAACAAAACAAACAAGACCATACAACAGCGAAAAACAACACAAAAGTCAGTGCACCTCCCAGATCAAAACATCCCCTTCCACACCCAAACCCTTCTTTGCTAGCATGTCAACAAACGAATTGTTGGCTCTGGGAGATCAATCAATAAACTTCGAATGTCGTAAATGAGCTTGACATGGTTCAGACTACCCAAACCTTTCTAATTGACCCACGAAACAGTCACCTTCAAATCACTAATAAAATCGATCTCTTTGTCTACAGAGAGTCCATTGAAAAAAATAGCTATGCAACAGGCCATCTGAAAGTAGATATTCATATTGACAATGTCTAATTTTTTTTTGGCACTTCAGTGTGAGGTTGAATATGTACAGCTGCATTGGAGATATATTTTTTTAATAGACCGTCTATTTATCCTATGTGATATCTTTTTTTTTTCACAAGCACTCTTGCATTGAAGATGCTCTGATACATTCCAAAATAACAAAAAATCCACATTGAGCCAAAGAAACTCCTTAAGTGATCATAAAATGAATCATCTTGCAAGAGGTGTTCGAGCTTACACTATAAATAGAGCCATAGAGGGAAATAATTTCAATCACCACAGCAAACTTCAGTCACCTCTCAGCAACACAAATATGTATATTTCTGGGAATGCAAAAATGATTACGGACCTGTGAAGGAAAAAAGCAAGGCAGCAATTTCATAAGGACTTCGGGGCACACAAAACATCCTAAAAAAAAGGTAGACATGCATTTACTGTTAAAGTTGTATAACCTACACAATTATGCACAAACATAAAGTTTAATGCAAGTTTCTCCTACACATCCAAAAAGGTATACAGACGATTTAAATTCAAATGTGAGTATGCAATAGCCTGTATAGATGATTTATTAAGGTCTACCAATGATTTAGTCTATTACATATACACAAACACTTTATAATATCACAAGACGGAAACATTCTACTTCCTTCTCGTATAATTCTTTAATAATTCTTTGTAGGGTCGTTAGGCATGAAAATTCCAACAAATATCTTGGTTTTATGCTCAAGTGAGTTTATTAATGTATAAGCATACAGTACATTGGAAATTGGACCGATAACTTGGGGACTGGATCGCATCTACTGTTCTCATAGATTACAGTGGAGGATGAGGTTGCAGGTTCATTCATACTGTGCATAAATAATATTTGGTAAGCAAAAGATATATAAATTTAATAAACAAACTCTTGATCGAATACATGAGTGATAATAAAACTAAATTATATTTATAAATCATGTTTCAACCATCAAAAAGGAGGGCATCATTAAGAATTTTTTTTTTTTTTGGAAATAAGAAAGGAGAAGTTCTATGACCTTGTGATTGTTCTTCTTTACCCTTAAACGTTCCTCAATTAAAGATCTGACATGCAAAAATAAAAGGTCAACACATTACACAGTGATCAAATAACTATGAATCACACTTACATTGATACATCATTCTTGAAGTATAAAAGACAATAAAGTTTTTTAGGGAGGTGTAGACTGTAATTGACCTGCCATAACAATGAAAAAAATTCAAATTAAAATGATGAGTCACAAAAGTCAGACAGGAAGACTTCAATTAGAAAATGTAGTGAATCAAAGTCTATGCGTGGAAAACCCTAAAAATTAACACAAATCGAAGTCGGACTTTCTGATCTCAAGAACCAATACAAAAAAAAAAAAAAAAAAAAAAAAAAAAATCAAAGTTACAAAACCTAAAACCGAAGGAAAAAATAAAACCTATGATAGTCGGAGAGTGTGCTTGAAGAGGGGAGGGGAGAAGAATATGGTGAAAAGACATTAAAGATTGAAGAACAGTTACTGAGTCAGAGTGTTTGCTGGTAAGGGGGAAAAAGGCTGAGTGAGAGGCTGAAAGTATGGGAGATTGGAAATGAGAGTGTGGGAGTGTTTTTGTTTTATATTACCGGTTTTCGGGTCAAACCGGTTTTGTAAAACCAAAACTGGTTCAAAACCAAAATCAATTCGGTTTCAAAAATTTTAAATGGTTTGAACCAAAAGATTGGTGAACCGAACTACATTTTTCGGTTCGGTTTCGGCTTTGGTGCCCAACCCTAGCTATAGATATAAAAATTATATATATAAAAAAAATGTTAACAAATTAAAATCAAATCACCAAACCTAGTAATCTTTAAAACTAATAAGTTAAAATAAACAGTTGATCTAGAGAATCCAATCATCAACCATATATATCTACATGCCAAAATTAGTCTATATATACCAGGTGTGGATGGGATCACTCTACAGGCATGCATGCCTCCATCACCATAGCTATTCTGGAACTGTGTTTGCACTTCGGTTATTCTGCTGCATATTCTCGAGCGTGTTACTCGACCGGCCTGCATTTGGCGTCATTCCTGTGTTGTTGGGTGGTGGCATCCCACCATAGTTTCCTTGTGGCACACCTCCCATGTTGGGTGGCAACCGATATAACATGCCACCGGAAGGCATGTGAGGTAGATAATAAAACCGAGTTCTCCACAAATTATCTCCCATATAGTTTGGCACATTTTATGGCAGCACCGGATATAAGTTGCCGCCACCTATTTCATAGTTACTAGATCTATCAAAGTGAGATCGACAATAGTGCCTATTCCACTCGCTCCCATTTTGGGTGGCACCTGATCATTGCGCTCACTCCACTCATATTTTTTTGCCATATTCTTTATCCGCCACTTATTGTACTTTGGGTGATATATATGGAACTGCTTTTCCATTGATAAAAGGTTCCCCTGACGTATGCAAAATTAAAGACAAGGCAAACAATCCTGTCAAAAATAATTAACTGAGGGCAAGGTAAATTAAACACAAAAGAATGAGAGGGAAAAAAAAAAAAAAAACAGCTTGCAAAAAAGAGGTCCATTATGTGTATATATAAAAAAAAAAATTATGCATATCCAGTTTTTTAACAAAACAAATGAAAAGAAAATAATGAAGAAAGCATCGATTGTTATTGTATAAGGGGAAATATGTACTCCAAATGATACAATGAAAATAAACATCTTACCTCCATAAATTTTGTTCGCAACATCGTAGTATGAATCAGGAATAATCACATCGATATTAGGAAGTTCTGTAAAAAAAAAAAAAACACAAAATATAAAATTATGATTTTCCAATTTTAAACCTAAATCAGAAAACTAGAAACCTATTGGCATATATACTTAAGAACTGGAGTGCAACCTCTTTAGGCACATTAGCGCAAAATGCATAGCAGTACACTGTTGAAACTGAGTAGATCTTCATTCTTGCTACTTGCACACTGACAGAACAAAAAAATATATATTAAGAAAAAAAAAATTGAATAGGGCAAGAATAGATATTCATTCTTGCTACGTGCACATGAGCCTTGAGGCGGATGAGGCGCCCCGACCTTGAACTTCAACCAAGATCAGAATTATGGCAAACCGCAAATGATTAGGGTTTTAACTCACCTATCAAGGGCTGCTTTGTTTTATCAAAAAAAAAAAAAAAAAAAAAAAAAAAAAACATATAAAATCTAACTTCCCAAAATTTAATCCTTCACTCCGTTTTATTTGTTTTCTTTTTTTTGGGTAATTACCCTAGTGGCCATCAACTCTTGCCACCACTATCAAAATGGCCACCAAATGGGAAAATGGATGGAAAATGGCCATTTTTGGCAAATATTGTTACACTAATGACCATTCCATCAATTTCCATCCAATTCCATCCAATAAGTGGCATTTTAATAAATATGAGGATGACATTAATTTATTTTAGATATTTTTTTGGAAATCAATTTTTTCTTTTGTTTTTTGAAACAAATAATTATATTTAGTGTGTATATATGTATATCATATCTCAAACACATATATATGTATTTCTTGAAGATTAAGGCTACAAAATCTAAAAATTCTAAAAAATATATTTGAGATAAGTTGAAAATATATATATATATATATATATATATATATATATTGAGAAGATTAAGACTATAAAATCAAAAAATTCTAAAAAACATATTTGAGATAAGTTGAAAAGATATATATATATATATATATATATATATTGGTGCTATGTTTCTGTTTGTTTCTTCTGTTTTCTTTGTAGGGTTCAGCCCTTGTCAAAGTCCTGCGACAGGTGTGAGTTTACTCTTGTCATGGGATTTTGATGTGTTGGCTTGTGCTTTGTTTTGTGTTGGTTTGGCTTTTGGCCTTGTTTCAATATATATATATATATATTCTTTTTTTGAAAAGATTAAGGTTAAAAAATCTAAAAATTCTAAAAAATATATTTTAGATAAGTTGAAAAGAAATATATATGTATATATATACACAGTCTTTCTATTATCAGTTCGAACTGACAAAAGTTATATCAATTCCTTGTATGTGGGCCACTGGATTTAAATACTTTGACTGACAAGTGCATACAGCCAGTGTTCTAGTTTTCAGCCGACTAGGCCGATTAATCGGCGTAATACAGTTAGGCGGTGGGTTGCCGTGGCGAAAAGGCTGAAGTCGGCTGCATTCCACACTCTCCGACTAATCGGGCAAGGCAGCGACTAATCGGCAAGTCGGCTACGCGCGGTCAACAGCTTTGACCACGCCCAGCCTATTTAAAAAAAAAAAAAAAAAAAACGACATCATTTTCACTTTTCCATCAGTTTTTCCCTTCAATCTTCATCGATTCATCTCAAATCGCACAAATGATTGACGAAATTCATCTCAGTTCACACAAATTTCATCAATCATCTGTGACCAAACAGATCGCATGCAAACCTAAACCATCTTCGACCAAAGAAGCTTCCTACCACCTACCACCATTCCATCGCTGAGATCACCGAAATCTTCTGTCTTTCGTCACCGCTGTCGCCAGTTCACAGCCGTCTCTAGTTTGTAGAATCGCAGGTTAGTTCTCATCTCTTTCGCTTTCATGTGTCAAAGAAGATGGTTGATGAAATTTGGGGATTAATTTTAGGGATTTAAGGTTTTGTCGAAGAAGAAGAAGATAGGGTCGAAGAAGAAGAAGATAGGGAATTCAGAGAGGATTTTGGGGATTTTTGGGCAGTTGCAGACAAATGAGAAAGAAGAGTTTTCAAGGTTGACTTTGAGCTCTTTGTTGGGCTCCTTAGCAATTTGGGTTAGCATCAGCTTTGGGCCAATTGGGCCACTATTACAATTAGTTTTCCACTATTAAATTGGGCCAATTGTGTCTTTGGATTGTGTATTTGGATTTGAATTTTCTTTGGATTTAATATATGTGGATGTGATATTTGTGGATTGTGTCTTCAATGTTGAATTTGTTTGTAATTGTGTTTTCCGATTAATCCCCGATTAATCACCGACTAATCGGCCTAGGCGCTAGGCGCTGGGTCTCCGCCCGACTAGTGCCTAGCGCTTACTAGAACATTGCATACAGCCAAGTCAAAGTATTTAAATCCAGTGGTCCACATGTAAGGAACTGATGTAACTTTTGTCAGTTCGAACTGATAATAGAATTTCTGTATATATATATATATATATATATATATATTTATGTTTGAGATATGTTATATGTATATATACACACTAAATATAATTATTTGTTTCAAAAAACAAAAGAAAAAATTGATTTCCAAAAAATATCTAAAATAAATTAATGTCATCCTCATATTTACCAAAATGCCACTTATTGGATGGAATTGGATGAAAATGGATGGAATTGGATGGAATGGTCATTAGTGTAACAATGTTTGCCAAAAATGGCCATTTTCCATCAATTTCCCCATTTGGTGGCTATTTTGATAGTGGTGGCAAGAGTTGATGGCCACTAGGGTAATTACCCCCTTTTTTTTTTTTTTCACTCCATAATTTAATCCTTCACTCCATTTTCAAACCAAACAAAACAAACAATAAATGTGGTGTGTGGACAGAACATTACTCGACAATACAAAACAAACATGGGTAAATAAACTAAAACAAAATCCTACTGAAAAAAAAAAAAAAAAAAAAAAAAAGTTTTCAAATGGATAATTGTATAAGTAAATCCACAATCGTTTTCATTTATTTCATGATAGAGAAGCCAACAAATAAACAAATGTTGGTAAAAAAAAAAAAAAAAAAAAAAAAAAAAAAAAAAAAAAAAAAAAAAAAAAAAAAACCAAACATTGAAAAGTTGAAATTAGACCAATAACCAAAGCTAGCTAGGGTTTTGACATAGGTATCAATGATCTCATTCCTAGTAGAGATGGGATCAGGCTCCTCCATCCCAATGATCCAGTGCTCGAAATCACACCCCGGAGGAGGCAAACCCTTCACCTTGGGGGACTAGGGCGGCCATTGGGTTTTCTCATGATCGTCTAGATTTGAGATGGCGCGTGACCACAAACTCTGGATGGTCAGGAAAGACCGCCCAAGGTGCGGGGAGGAGGCTGCGACGAGGGGTGGAGGCAGCGGAGGAGGAAGAGAGAATGGGAGGAGGTAGGGTTGGTGAGTAGTGGAGCGATAGGAGTGGAAGAGAAGGAGCGGGACAGGAGAAACCCGAGGGGTTTGGTGGTAGTGTGAAGCTTTGAGAGGAGACTTGGAGAAGAGATGTGGGTCGCCATGTCTAGCAAAATAACAGTAATAATAAGAGAGAATTCCAAGTAACTTTGTTTGTTTATTTATTTATTTATTTATTTATTTTCCTGTTGTAGGTATCGGTTTATAGTCCTTTAAGATTAGCAGGTAATTTCCTTATGTTTTAAGGAGTATGACGTGGCGACCATTGATTCGTCAAAATAACAAAACTGTACAAATTCAATTCCTTTTCCTGATTTGATTCGACTAGGTTTTCCTTGTTCTCAATCTTGCTTTACCAAACTTTACTTCCATATTTTCATACATTGAGATGAAGATATCATCAATACTATTTTTTGGATATTATATATGATAAATTTTTCGTTTTATGATAAATTTTAAGACCTGTTCTCTATGACCACTCACTCTATGATGAACCACTCATAAACCCAAAGAAAAACAAAAAAAACACACACCGTACAAAACAGGAACAAAGAAAATCAAAATCAGAATAAATTCACGCAAAAGTGTAATGGGGTTCTTTATTTCTTTTGAAATCACTAAAAAAAAAAAAAAAAAAAAAAAATTGATAATTCGCATGAGATTGAGTGACAAAGAACGCTTTATCATTCGTGAAATTGAGTGTATTAATAACTTAAGAGGGTTTATAAATAAATTGTATAAAATGAATACATAAGATGTGTGCTTATAGTAATGATTTAATTTTAAATTTTAGACATTGATGTACTTATAAATATGGTTGTGCTTATCATATTAATAGGTGGCAATATCTGCACAGAATAATATTAATTAAGTTATTTTTAAATAATCGGGTTCGTGATTAAGGTTCCTGCTCGCTTCGTGTTTGAATTTAGAGTGACAATATATATATTTTGAAATATTACATATATTCGGGGGTTGAGGAGTGGGTATGATTCGAAATCACAATATCATGGTGCAGCCATCAGTGTTCTAGTTTTCAGCTGACTAGGCTGATTAATCGGCGTAATACAGTTAGGCGGTGGGTTGCCGTGGCGAAAAGGCTGAAGTCGGCTGCATTCCATGCTCTCCGACTAATCGGGCAAGGCAGCGACTAATCGGCAAGTCGGCTACGCGCGGTCAACGGCTTTGACCACGCCCAGCCTATTTAAAAAAAAAAAAAAAAACGACATCATTTTCACTTTTCCATAAGTTTTTCCCTTCAATCTTCATCGATTCATCTCAAATCGCACAAATGATTGACGAAATTCATCTCAGTTCACACAAATTTCATCAATCATCTGTGACCAAACAGATCGCATGCAAACCTAAACCATCTTCGACCAAAGAAGCTTCCTACCACCTACCACCATTCCATCGCTGAGATCACCAAAATCTTCTGTCTTTCGTCACCGCTGTCGCCAGTTCGCAGCCGTCTCTAGTTCGTAGAATCGCAGGTCAGTTCTCATCTCTTTCGCTTTCATGTGTCAAAGAAGATGGTTGATGAAATTTGGGGATTAATTTTAGGGATTTAAGGTTTTGTCGAAGAAGAAGAAGATAGGGTCGAAGAAGAAGAAGATAGGGAATTCAGAGAGGATTTTGGGGATTTTTGGGCAGTTGCAGACAAATGAGAAAGAAGAGTTTTCAAGGTTGACTTTGAGCTCTTTGTTGGGCTCCTTAGCAATTTGGGTTAGCATCAGCTTTGGGTCAATTGGGCCACTATTACAATTAGTTTTCCACTATTAAATTGGGCCAATTGTGTCTTTGGATTGTGTATTTGGATTTGAATTTTCTTTGGATTTAATATATGTGGATGTGATATTTGTGGATTGTGTCTTCAATGTTGAATTTGTTTGTAATTGTGTTTTCCGATTAATCACCGACTAATCGGCCTAGGCGCTAGGCGCTGGGTCTCCGCCCGACTAGTGCCTAGCGCTTACTAGAACATTGGTAGCCATACATGTGTGAAGGGACCAACCTCATTGACAATATATTATGTAAATCTCGTTATTTTTTTTTTAATTTGTATGCACACCCTGTAAAGATATTTTAGCAATTAATCCTTCACTCCATTTTCTTTCTTCTTTTTTTCACTCCATAATTTAACTCTTCACACCATTTTCTAACCAAACAAAACAAACAATAAATGTGGTGTGGATAGAACATTACTCGACAATACAAAACAAACATGGTAAATAAACCAAAACAAATCCTGCTGAAAAAATAAAAGTTTTCAAAAGGATAATTATATAAGTAAATCCACAATTATTTATCTCTTGCCTTTCAAAAAAAAAAAGTAAATCCACAAATTTTCATTTATTTTCATGATAGAGAAGCAAACAAATAAACAAATGTTGGAAAAAAAAAAAAAAAAAACCAAACATTGAAAAGTTGAAATTACACCTGCCAAGAACCAAAGCTAGAGGGTTTTGACGTAGGTATCAATGATCTCATTCTTAGTAGAGTTGGGATCAGGCTCCTCCATCCCAATGAGCCAGTGCTCGTAATCACACCCTTCAGGCAAAATTGTCCCCTTGTGGGGCCAGATCAGTCAGAGGGGATTCTTATCATCTAGAGCTGAGATGGTGCGCGACCACAAACTTCGGATGGCCGGGAAAGACCGCCCGAGGTGCAGGGAGGAGGCGGAAACAGGTGAGGAGGAAGAGAGAATGGGAGGAGGTGGGGTTGGTGAGTAGTGGAGCGATAGGAGTGGAAGATGAGTAAGATCGGAAGGAGCGGGACAGGAGAAACGCGAGGGGTTTGGTGGTAGTGGGAAGCTTTGAGAGGAGACTTTGAGAAGAGATGTGGGTCGCCATGTCTAGCAAAATAACAGCAATCATAAGAGAGAATTGTATATAAAAAAAAAATGTTAATAAATTAAAATCTATGCACCAAACCTAGTAATCTTTAAAACAGTTAAGTTAAAATAAACAGTTAATCTATATCTAACATGCCAAAATTAGTCTATATATTAGGTGTGGATGCATGCCTCCATTACCATAGCTATTCTGGAACTGCGTTTGCACTTTGGTTATTCAACTGCATATTCCCAGGCGTGTTACTTGACCAGCCTGCATTTAGCGTCATTCCTGTGTTGTTGGGTGGTGGCATCCAGCCATAGTTTCCTTGTGGCACACCTCCCATGTTTGGGCGGCAACCGTTATAATTTGTTGAGTGGTGGCATCCCGCCCGCATTGTTGGGTGGTGGCATCCCGCCATAGTTTCCTTGTGGCACACCTCCCATGTTGGGCAACCGATATAAGTTGCCACCGGAAGGCATGTAAGGTAGATAATAGTGCCTATTCCACTCCCTTGCTCCCATTTTGGGTGGCACACCTCCCATGTTGGGCAACCGATATAAGTTGCCACCGGAAGGCATGTGAGGTAGATAATAGTGCCTATTCCACTCACTTGCTCCCATTTTGGGTGGCACCTGATAATTTCCACTTGGAGGTATGTTGTCTTCAGGGGGGTTCTTCCTTATTATTTCAGGTTCTTTACTATTATTTATCTGCTCCTTATGGTACTTTGGGTGATATGGAACTGCTTGCCCATTGATAAAAGGTTCCCCTGACATATGCAAATTAAATAAAAGACAAGGCAAACAATCCTGTCAAAATAATTAACTGAGGTAAGGTAAATTAAACACAAAAGAATGAAAGGAGGTCCATTGTATGTATATATATATATATATATATATATATATATATATGCAATTATAGTATAAGGGAAAATTTATGCATATCCAGTTTTTTTAACAAAACAAATGAAAGGAAGATAGTGAAGAAAGCATGCATAGATTGTTATTGTATAAGGGAAAATATGTACTCCAAATGATACAAAGAAAAAAAACATCTTACCCATATACTCTTTGGTCTTGACATTCACGTATTGATCAGGAATAACGAATTTGATGTTAGGAAGTTCTGTAAAAAAAAACACCACAACAAATAAAATTATGATTTTCCAATTTTAAACCTAAATCAGAAAACTAGAAACCTATTGGCATATATACCTGAGATCCGAATTGCAACCTCTTCAGGCACACGAGCCCCAAATGCATAGTAGAACTTTGTTGAAACTGAGTAGATCTTCATTCTTGCTACTTGCACACTGAAAAAACAAAAATATATATATTAAGAAAAAAATTGAATAGGCACATGAGCCTTTAGTCACCTCTTGAAATTCAACCAAGATCGGAATTCACTTCCAAAGATCCAATGAAAGTTTTCCTAAATTACTCAAAAGTTTGTAGGACTTAATTTACATATGAACCAGAAAACATATTAATTTCCCATAATTTAATCCTAGAACATTTCTCGACAAGACAAAACAAACATGGGCAAATAAACCAAAACAAAATCCTGTTGAAAAAAAAAAAAGTTTTCAAATGGATACTTATATAAGTAGATCCACAATCTTTTTCATTTATTTTCATGATAGAGATGCAAACAAATAAACAAATTTTGGAAAAAGTTGAAATTATACCTGCCAAGAACCAAAGCTAGGGTTTTGACGTAAGTATCAATGATCTCATCCCTCGTAAAGTTGGGATCAGGCTCCTCCTTCCTAATGAACCAGTGCTCGAAATCACGCCCCGGAGGCAATCTCTTCCCCTTGGGGGGCCGGGGCGGCCATTCGGGGCACTCATCGTCTAGATTTGAGATGGCGCGTGACCACACACTCCGGATGGCCGGGAAAGACCGTCCGAGGTGCAGGGAGGAGGAGGCGGCAAGGGGGTGGAGGGGTTTGGTGGTAGTGAGAAGCTTTGAGAGGAGACTTCGAGAAGAGATGTGGGTCGCCATGTCTAGCAAAATAACAGTAATAATAAGAGAGAATTCCAAGTAACCTTTTTATAGGTATCGGTTTATAGTCCTTTAAGATTAGGAGGTAATTTCCTTATGTTTTAAGGAGTATGACGTGAAACTGTACAACTAAACGACACCGTATCTGCCTCAAACACTCATTCAATTCCTTTTCCTGATTAGATTTGACTAGGGTTTCCTTGTTCTCAATCTTGCTTTACCAAACTTTACTTCCATGTTTTCATACATTGAGATGGAGATATCATCAATACTATTTTTTGGGTATTATATGAAAAATTTTCATTCTATGATAAATTTTAAGACCTGTTCTCCATGATCACTGACTCTATGATGAATCACTCCTAGACCCAAAGAAAAACAAAAACACACACACCGTACAAAACAGGAACAAAGAAAATAAATTATATAATTTGTATACAAGACACCGTAAATCATGTATCACATCATTTCATTATTTCTTGCTCTTTTGGATTATAGAGTAGTTTGGAAAAAATAAATTAGGTGAAAGATACAAATAGGACGAATGTAGAATAAAGTCCATACATATTCTTAATCGACTACTATCAACAAAATCCCAGCTCTCCTGCCACCAAAAATTGAAAATCTACTTTTTTAATCGTTGATCTAATAATTGATTGCCATTTCTTTAATTTGACATTTTCTATCGACAACATAATCATCTTGTACATAATAATACAACCAACAATATAACATGTAACTAAAATCAATATATATATATATATATATATATATATACCATCGACGAATACAGACATCTAACTATCAATATAAAAAGAAATTAGAGTCAAGTAAAGTTATTGATACCTTCACTCGCCACGGCATTGTTGGTGTGAAAATTAGGAGACACAAGAGTCTCAATGTACACACGCTTGTTATGGTATCGATCATTACCAACAAAAACAGTGTGCACATCATCACCTTTTCTCCATCCATCATCATCTAAATTCCCAAATAAGTATTCACTGTCTTTCCGAGAACACTTGTTCGGTATTACTTGTTTAGTCCACGATTCTTTCACACCATATTTCTCCATAATCCAAAATTTTTCCTCATGATTGATGATGCAAAGACAGTCTCTCAACACCGTAAACCGTTTAAACTTTTGAAAAACTTGGTCGAGTGAGGGAAAAATTTTGAATTTCTCTTCTACCAAATCAAATGCCACAATCTGTGGGGAATTATGCTCACGGTCATAGAAGTCAACCACCCAATGAATTGCTCCATTGAGAGGGACCCCATACTTCCAATGGAGTGGCCAATACGCAAGATAATTTATATGATTAAAAGGAAAATCACATTTAATAGTTTTCCAAGAATTATTTCTAAGAGAGAAATTTTGTACGATTCTTCTTTCAATATCGATTTTAACAAACTTGTAGTAGTCCATGTATTCAACATATCCGAATCCGAAGCCAAGTAAGATGTTGAACTTCATAATAGAGGATTCCTCGGATTCCATATAGGGTATTTTCTTGTATTCTCTAGTCGAAGGATTGTATATGAAAAAATCATGACCAGACATTTGAGTGCAAAACAAGCCATTGGAAGATTCAAAGACCCAAGAGATACTAGGACGATAAGATGATGATGGTTCCTGCTGCAGAAGAGATGTTTCAGGGTCTACGTGGCAGAGAGATGCATCATTAAAAAGAAGAAATTTTTGTCTTCGATTTCGAGCCAGGTGCAGTTTGACAAATCGACGTTAGATTATTAAAATTGACCAAGATTTAGATACACACTTGAATCGACAAAGAGATCTTATCGGCAAGTATGAGAGTATGTCGATGATGAGATCCGGTGGACAATTCAACAACATGCTTGGCTTTTGAGTTATTGAGTAATTAAAAAAGCGAAGCAGGAAATAATAATTCCAATTTCCAAGTAACCTATTTATAGGAAGTAATTTCCTTGTGTTTTAAGGAGTATGACGTGGTGACCTTGGATTGGTCAAAAAGGATTCCAATTCTACTTTACCTTAACGACACCGTATCTGCCTCAAACACACAATTCAATTCCTTTTCCTGATTCGATTCGATTCGATTAGGGTTTCGTTGTTCTATCTGCTCTCAAGAATCCATAAAAATCTTTGCTTTTTTCAATTCAACTAAACCAGTCGATTCTCGCCGCCGTCCACCTACTCAGGCAGCCGTTTTCTTCTTCCGTTCGCCTCCGCCGTCGTCGCCTGGTACGAAAGGCATCACATTTAATATGTAATCTGTAATCTGTTAAAGCTCGGGAAGAAGAGGAGAGGATTGCTAAACAGCTTAAGGAGGAAATTGAAAGAATACGTGCAACAATGCTTGCAAAGAAGGAAAGGTTCTGCACTTGTTGTAATGAGTAATTATGGAAGAGAATGGAGAATGACAAGTGGCTGAAGATTGACGGACAAGAGACTAGATTGAAGAAGAAGTGTCGCAGCCCGCAGGTGACCGATGAAGGAGATCAGTGCCGGTTCTCTCCTATGAAGCGATTTGGGCCAGATGAGATGAGTTTAGTTTAGGATTTAACACAAAACGACATCGTTTTGAAGTCTGGATTTTTTTTATGAAAATAATATTAACTATGTTATTTTTAAATCAAATGGGTTTATGGATTTGTATTCGAGTTTTATTTCAAATACGAATCGAACTCGAACTCGAACTCGCTTTAGGTTTGATTTAGAGTGACAATATATTATATAATTTGTATACAAGACAATGTAAATCATGTATCACATCATTTCATTATTTATTGCTCTTTCAGATTATAGAGTAGTTTGGAAAAATTAAATTAGGTGAATGTAGAATAAAGTCCGTACATATTCTTAATCAACTACTATCAACAAATTATTGGTTTTTTTTGTTTGTTTTCGATTAGTGAAGATGTTTGACAAAATAAACAAATAACAGTCTTGCATTCATTCATATTTGTAATGAGGAGTTGTCGAGAGCAAGCAAGCACTAACACTAACACGATCCGGTTAACTATGCCCACAACACGAGGAAGAGCAAGAGTTAACACATAGAAATCAAGCATGCGATTAGGGGGTGTCGTAGCTTGAAGGCTGTTCATGATGCTTGGCTAGCGGTGGTAGTTTTGTGTGATACAAAAAATTGTTTGGAGGTGTTGGCACAACCGAAACATGGTGGTCCATGGAGTACCATGTTTGCTAATGAATTGCTGGAGAGATCTTGTAATTATGTTTCAGAATTTTCAGATGAGGCTTTGAGAAACCGCAGGATCAAGCTGAGAGATGTGTGTTCTCTTGGCAACCTCCTGATATGGGGCGTTATAAGGTTAACTGTGATGCAGCTTTCGATAGGAAGGAAGTATGGTTGGGATCAGACTTGTTATTCGCGACTCGGAGGGTACTGTGATGGCTTCAAGTTCTCAGAGTATAGAGGTAAACTACTCTCCTCAAGGAAATATAGTTGATTTATGAATACTAGATCATGTATCACATTGCATCTTAATTAATAAACTGCTATAAAAAAAAAAAATTAAAAAAAAATCATTGATTTCTATTCTGAATCTGATTACCTTAAATTCCAATGGAAGATTCGGAGACCCAACAACATAAAAAAAAAAATTCCAATGATCAGCGAATACCAATATCTAACTATCAATATAAAAAGAAATTAAAGTCAAGTAAAGTCATTGATACCTTCATTTGCCACGGCATTGTTGGTGTGAAAATCAAGGGACACAAGATTCTCGACGTACACACGCTTGTTATAGTACTGTTCTTTACCAATAAAAACAGGCTTGTAATAGTACCATTTATTACCAACAAAAACAGTGTGATTATCATCACTTTTTAACCATCCATCATCATCTAAATTCCTAAACAAGAATTCACTGTTATTCCAAGAACACTTGTTCGGTATTGCAATTTTAGTCCACGATTCTTTCGTACCGTATTTCTCCATAATCCAAAATGTGTCATCAATATTGATGATGCAAAGACAGTCTCTCAACACCGTAAGCTGACTTAACTTTGGAAAAACTTTATCGTGTCGGGGAAAAGTTTTGAATTTCTCTTTGACCAAATCAAATGCCACGATCCTTGGGAAATTATGCCCACCGTCATAGTAGTAAACCACCCAATGAATTGCTCCATTGAGAGGGATCCCATACTTCCATTGGCACAGCCCATTCGCATAACAATTTATATGATTCAAAGGAAAATCACATTTAATAGTTTTCCAAGAATTATTTCTAAGAGAGAAAATCTGTGTGATTCTTGTTTGAATATCGACTTTAACAAACTTGTAGTCGTCCATGGATTCAACATATCCGAAGCCATGTAAGCGGAAGAACATCCTAATATTGGATTCTTTCTCAGATTCCATATATGGTATTTTCTTGTATTCTCTAGTAGAAGGATTGTATATGAAAAAATCATCATCAGGAGGGGAAAACATTTGAGTGCAAAACAAGCCATTGGAAGATTCGGAGACCCAAGAGATCGAAGGCCTGAAACGAAAATTACAATAAGATGATGTTGGTTCTTGCTGCAGAAGAGATGTTTCAGGGTCTAAGTGGCAGAGAGATAAAACATTAAAAAGAAGAAATTTTACTCTTCGATTTCGAGCCAGGTGCAGTTTGACAAATCGAGGGTGAGTTATTAAAATTGACCAAAATTTAGATACACACTTGAATCGGCGTAGAGATTTTCCTAGCAAGTACAAGAGTATGTCAATGATGAGATCCGGTGGACAATTCGACGCCATGCTTGGCTTTTGAGTATGCAAAAAAACAAATTGCAATTTCCAATTTATAGGAATCGGTTTAGAGTCCTCTAAGGATTAGGAGGTAATTTCCTTGTGTTTTACGGAGTATTGTTTGGAGTCCTCTAAGGATTGGGAAAAAAATAAAATTTTCCAACTTTTTTTTTTTTTTTTTAATCATCTACTTCATCGAGGTCTCTATTGAAGGTTGATTTCGATCAACCTTTAATTTGTGTCATTTAAACTTAATTTATTAAAGTAGTGGTACTCTCAAAATTCAATAAAAAAAAATAGCGCTGTTTCCACCTTTTTCCATTTATTATTGAATGTCATAAAGTGAACTTAAAGTAATAATGGCAATGCCTAATTTAAAATTAAAAAATTCAAATTTTTAAGAATAAAGAATTATACAGTGCAATATCCAAGAAAAAATAAAATAAAAAACGTTCACAAAATAAAAAAGATTCTGAGCCTGTCAGACAACCGTGCGACCACCTCAGGTTGTGATACCAGCCTAAGAACGATCCTCTGCAGCGCCACTCATCCAAGGATGGGTGAGACCATTAATCACGCTCTGATCACACGGTCATGATTCATCCACCAGACTTAATATCCTGTCTCCTTAGAACTCAAGGATACAGAGGTACGAGTCTATAGAACAGATCCTGTTCAAGTAAGGTCGTGATATGTAAGCAGCACCTCTAGTATTATATAGCGTGCTTTGTGTCTCTGAACTTTCGATGTGGGATAATATTCGCACTGTATTGCAACTCTGACAAATAGCAAAACCATGTTGAAGATTCCCTTTTATCCAAAGTGGAGTTCTCTACTGGTTGGGGTTTTGTGGTGCTTGTGATCCGATGGAGTCAGAGACGCAGAGGACGAAACCAGTAGCTGCTTTCATGGCCTTTGGCACCAACGGTGATGTCTACCCTATCGCCGTAAGTCTCTTCATTCCGAGAAGCACTTTTCTCAAAAGCACTTCTGTTTAACGCTTTTGTTTAAAAATGCTTGCAGGCCATTGCTGCAGCTTTTGCTTGCGACCAGAAACAGTACCATGTGGTTCTCATAACCCATTCAGCTCACGAAGTTTCTCAAACAGAGACTCTATTGCTCGCATCAAATTTATTAATTTTTTTTTTTCAGAACTTAAAGTCTCACTTTGCTGGAAAATAAGACACCGTATCTGCCTCAAACACACAATTCAATTCCTTTTCCTGATTCGATTCGATTAGGGTTTCTTTGTTCTATCTGATTTCAAGAATCCATAAAAATCTTTGCTTTTGTTCAATTCAACTAAACCAGTCATTCACGCTGCCGTCCACCTCCGCAGGCAGCCGTTTTCTTCTTCCGTTCAACTCCGCCGTCGCCGTCGCAGCCTGGTACGAAAGGAATCGCCTGAAAGAAAACGTGCAACAATGCTTGCAAAGAAGGAATCGCCTGAAAGAAAACGTGCAACAATGCTTGCAAAGAAGGAATCGCCTGCCTCATCCGCTCCTCAGAGAGAGACGAAACAAAGAGGGGGTGGCAGGGCTGGGTTGAATAAGGAAAAGGTGCTAAAGGTTTCGTGGGAAAAGTTGGGGAGGATTATACTGCAGAGAGGTTGAGAGAGTTATTCTCAGAGTTTGGAGTGGTCGGTGATGTTGTCATCAAGAGTTCCAAGAAGAAAGGTTCTGCACTTGTTGTAATGATTATTAAAGATGCAGTGGTGACCGACTGACCGGTGAGTTTCTTTGAACAGCGTTGATTGATTTTATTTGTTTAATTTCTGTTTGAAATATTGTGATTATTTATGTTTCGTTTTAATAATTTTTTTTATATTTCTGCTACCAGAGGTGTTTGCTGTAATCTTTCTAATACACTGCTCGTTTTACTTCTTCAACCTGCTGTAGCAACAGAGTTTCCTAGTGCCCAGAGGTCTGCAGAGACCAATCGCAGACCTCATCGTCTTTCGGATATGTAGTTCTGATATTGTAGTTCTGAAGTGTGTTCATCGTCTTTCGGATATTGTAGTTCTGAAGTGTGTTCATCCGTCATTGATTTGCTGCAACTCCTTGATAGTAAAAAAATGGTCATTATTAATTGAATTGTGCCCTTGTTTTGGGGATCAAAATCTAGGTTATTGATATGAGTTCCCTACAGATGGAATTAAAATCAGAAATTTACTTATATAAGTGAAATGTAAAAATTGGTGTGGATTTTTTTTTTTTTTTTTTTTTTTTCCTATTCTTTTAATGCAAACTTTTTCTTGTGCAAAGGATAATGGAAAAGAACACAAAAGACACAACATATATATCTATCGGACTGCTACTTTTTTAATGAGATACAGAAATCAGATCAAAAGTTTATTAGTAATTTGTCGAGATAAAGCAAGCACTACTAACACTAACACTATCCGAATAGCTGTTCCCACAACACGAGGAAGAGCAAGAGTTAACACATAGAAATCAAGTCAAACGTTTGTTAACACATAGAAATCAAACATGCGATCTGGGGTTGTCGTAGCTTGAAGGCTGTTCATGATGCTTGGCTAGCAGTGGTGGTTTTGGGTGATACAAAAAAATGTTTGGAGGTGTTAGCACAACCGATCGAAACATGGTGGTCCAATGGATTACCAGGTATGTGTGCTAATGTATTGCTGGAGTGGTCTCGTAATTATGTTTCAGAATTTTCCGATGAGGCTTTAGATATGGAAGGGAATATGGTGGGGATCGGACTAGTTATTCACAACTCAAAGGGTAATGTGATGGCTTCAAGTTCTCAGAAATAGAGGCAAACTACTCTCCTCAAGTGGCGCGCGGAGGCAGTGGCTGTTTTATACTTTTATTGGGTCTGCAGCTGGATCAAGAGACGGGGATTGATGCTGCTGTTGTTGTGAATCCAAATTACCTGAATTTGGATTGGTTCTTTTAGACACATAACTAATGATACAGGGCATGAGATGCGGTCTCATGGTCTTTGTGCCTAGAAAGGGAAACCAAGTGGCATATTATTTAGCTAAATTAGCTTTGTCAAGCGTTGAGGATCAGTTTTGGTTGGAAGAATCTCATCCGTGTGTGTTGTGACTTGAGGTTAAAAAAAAACATCCATAAACGTATTTTAGCAATTAGCATCAACTCTTGTAGTAAAGGAAAGATATCATAGGTTGATCTTATTCTATATGTTGCTAGAATTAGCTATTCTGAATCTGATTACATTAAATATAAATAAAATTAAAGGTTTGGGGCGAGAGTAATCCCAGGTAAGGAAACATGAACATATCAATATATACCGAGGATCTTTCGTTCCGATCTTGCCACAGTAGCTTCTCTCCCTAAGCCGACTGGCATGAACATAACTGGTCTGGCTTAATATTCTACTCAACTAAACCAAAATCCCTGCTCTCCTGCCAACAAAAATTGAAAATCTACTTTTTCAATTGTTGATCTAATAACTGTTTGCCCTTTCTTTTTCAACATAATTATCTCGTACATAATAATACAACCAACAATATAACATGTAATATATATATATATATATATACACACACACGATCAACGAATACCAACATCTAACTATCAATATAAAAAGAAATTAGAGTCAAGTACAGTTATTGATACCTTCACTTGCCACGGCGTTGTTGGTGTGAAAATTAGGGGACACAAGATTCTCGAAATACCCACGCTTGTTAAAGTACTCACTGTCGGGTGTTGCAATTTTAGTCCACGATTCTTCCGCACCGTATTTTTCCATAATCCAAAATTTCTCCTCTCGATTGATGATGCAAAGACAGTTTCTCAACACCGTAAACCGTTTTATATGTCGAAAAACTTGATCGCGTAGGGGAAAATTTTTGAATTTCTCTTTGACCAAATCAAATGCCACGATCCATGGGAAATTATACTCACTTTTATAGTAGTCAACCACCCAATGAATTGCTCCATTGAGAGGGATCCCATACTCCCAAGGGAAAAGCCCATACGCATAACGATTTATATGATTAAAACGAAAAACACATTTAATAGTTTTCCAAGAATTATTTCTAAGAGAGAAAATCTGCATGATTCCATCCACAATAAAGCATTTAACAAACTTGTAGTCGTCCATGGATTCAACATATCCGAAACCCTGTAAGCTGAAGAACAACCTACTATTGGATTCTTTCATGTGTATTTTCTTGTATTTTGTAGTCGAAGGATTGTATATGAAAAAATAATAATCAGGATGATCGAGCATTTGAGTGCAAAACAAGCCATTAGAAGGTTCGGAGACCCAAGAGATCCGAGGCTTGAAACGAAATTTACGACAAAAATTACGATAAGATGATGTTGGTTCTTGCTGCAGAAGCGTTGTTTGATTTGTTTCAGGGTCAAAGTGGTAGAGAAATTCACTATTAAAAAGAAGAATTTTTTGTCTTCGATTTCGAGCCAGTTGCAGTTTGACAAATCGAGGGTGGGTTATTAAAATTGACCAAGATTTAGATACACTTGAATCGACATAGAGATCTTACCGGTAAGTATGAGAGTATGTCAATAATGAGATCCGGTGGACAATTCAACGACATGCTTAGCTCTTGAGTTAAAAAAGCAAAGCAGGAAATAATAATAAGATAGAATTCCAAATTCCAAGTAGCCTATTTATAGGAAGTAATTTCCTTGTGTTTTACGGAGTATGACATGGCGACCTTGGATTGGTCAGAAAGGATTCCAATTCTACTTCACCTTAAACGACACCGTATCTGCCTCAAACACACAATTCAATTCCTTTTCCTGATTCGATTCGATTAGGGTTTCTTTGTTCTATCTGCTCTCAAGAATCCATAAAAATTTTTGCTTTCGTTCAATTCAACTAAACCACTCATTCACGCCGCCGTCCACCTCCGCAGGCAGCCGTTTTATTATTCCGTTCGCTTCCGCCGTCGCCGTTGCAGCCTGGTACGAAAGGCATCACCTTTAATATTTTTATTAATTTCATATAATAATTATCTATTATGATATTTCATGGTGTATTGGTTGTGTGGTGGAGTTATTTATTTATTTTTCTTTTTTGCAGTTATGTGTTTGAGTTTGGTTGCTTTGGATGTTGAATTCATATGTAAAACTATTGAGTTTCGACTTCATTGATGATTTTGAGTTAAATTGTCCAAAACATTTTGCTATTCGTAAATCGATTTTTTTTTTTTTTTTTCCGTTTAGTACTTTTTTTAAGTTCAGAATCTCACATAGGTTCATTTTGCTAATTGCAGTATATTAAGGTTTATGAGATTGATTGATATATTACGTTGCTTTGTGGGATTGGTTTAATTAGCTGATCGTAATTTTAACATGTGTTTTCGTTAATTACATCAGGATTGTTAATCTGTATCGGAAGATATGGACGTGGATGTTAATCATTATAAAGTTCTGGGATTGCCCTCTGGTGTGGAAGGGGCTAAACTAACCGAAAAAGAAATATCGAAAGCATATAAACTGAGGGCTTTGAAGTTGCATCCGGATAAAGTTACATGATCCAAATGCAGATGACAATTTCCAGAAGCTAAAGTCATCCAATGAGATTCTAAAAGATGAAAAAGCACAGAAATTGTTTGACAATCTTCTCAAAATCAAGCGTGAGAAGCAGCAGGATTCAAAAACGCAAAAAAATGATGTCTGATCTTGAAGAGAGAGAAAGGGCTGCATTTGCTCCAGATCCATCTGTTAAAGCTCGGGAAGAAGAGGAGAGGGTTATATACAGCTTAAGGAGGAAATTGAAAAAATACATGCAACAATGCTTGCAAAGAAGGAATCGCCTGCCTCATCCGCTCCTCAGAGAGAGACGAAACAAAGCGGGGATGGCGGGGCTGGGTTGGATAAGGAAAAGGTGATTATCCTTTATATAGGTTGTTCTTATTCTATGTTGCTAGAATTTAGCTCTTCTGAATCTGATTACATTAAATATAAATAAAATTAAAGGTTTAGGGGGAGAATAATCCCAGGTAAGGAAACATGAATGTATCAATTTGTTGGGTTGATGAACCACTCATCAACCCTAAAACAAAACAAAACAACACTGTACAAAACAGGAACAAAGAAATCAAAATCAAAATAAATTCACACAAAAGTGTAATGGGGTTCTCTATTTCTTTTGAAATCACTCGAAAAAAAAAAAAAGACTAAAGGTTGCTAGAATACGAGACCTTATTTTATGTTGCTATAATAGCTATTCGAATTACATTAAATATTAAACAAGATTAAAGGTTTTGGACGAGACTAGTGTAATTGTCCTAGGTAGGAAACGTGAGTGTATCAAGATGTACGGTGGATATTCCGTTCAGATCATAGTGCAGTGGCATTGGCTGTTTCAAACACAAACTGGGGTCCAAGACCTTTTAAATTCGACAACGGTTGGTTAGAGGATAAAGAGCTCATGGGAGAGATCAAGAGGGATTGGATCAATAGTAGGTACAAAGGTAACAGTGGGGTGGTGTTACATTCTAAAATGAGAGGTGCAAAATGCAAAATAAAGAGATGGGCTGCTGTTCAAGCGTGTAACAATGATACCACTAAAGATTTAGAGGAAAGATTAAGTAAGTTAGATGAAAAGGCAAGGGCCAACGGGTGGAATGATGTAATGAGACAAGAAAGAATGAAGATGATGGGAGATTGGTGGACGAAGTTGAAACGTGAAGAGCAAAAATGGAGACAATCTTCGAGGGTGAAATGGTTGTTAGAAGGCGATCGTAACACCCGTTTTTTCCATAGCGTGGCAAGTGGTCGTAGGAGGAATAATTTCATTGAGAAGATTTCCTTTGATGGAGTGATAAAAGACACGCCCTCTGAAGTTAGAAACGGTGCAGCAGACTTTTTTGAGGCGCAATTTCGGAATGTGAAATGGTGTCGTCCAAGAGTTTTTGGTCTCCCCTTAAAAGTGCTGCCTGTGGAGGATCGTGAATTATTGGAAGAGACCTTTAGTATGGAGGAGGTGTGGGAGGCTATAAAAAGTTGTGATGGGAATAAAGCGCCAAGACAGGACGGTTTCAATCTCACCTTTGTCAAAGAAAATTGGGAAGTGATTAGAGATGATTTTATGAATTTTTTGGTGGAGTTCCACAGTAACGGTGCTGTTGTTAAGGACCTTAACAGGTCTTTTATTGCACTAATTCCCAAATGTGCGAACCCAAAGACGATGAGAGATTTTAGGCCTATAAGTTTAGTGGGTTCTCTCTATAAAATTCTGGCTAAAGTGTTAGCAAATAGGATGAGGAAGGTGATGGATTTGGTGGTGGGTGAAACCCAAATGGCATTCGTGAAAAATCGTCACATTTTGGACGGTTTTGTTATGGCTGAAGAAGTTATTCATCACTGGAAAAAAAGTAAAAGTGGTGGCCTTTTGGTTAAGCTTGATTTCGAAAAGGCTTACGATACAGTGGACCACTCCTATTTAGACAATATTATGTGTGATATGGGTTTTGGGTGGAAATGGAGGCAATGGATGAGGTTCTGCATTTCTACACCCATGATGTCAGTGTTGGTGAATGGGAGTCCAACCAGGCAATTCGGGTTGGAAAGGGGTCTTCGCCAAGGGGATCCCCTTTCCCCTTTTTTATTTAACTTGGCGGTGGAAGGTTTGAGCGCGTTGTTTAAAAAAGCGGGAGTTTTGGGGATGATTCAAGGTGTCGGGCTGGGGGGTGAAGAAATTAAGGTGACGCACCTTCAGTATGCGGATGATACGATTATTTTCCTTCAGCCTAAAGAGGAGTATTTGGTTAATACGAGAAGGATTTAAGATGTTTTGAGGTGGCCTCAGGTTTGAAGATTAATTTCTCTAAGTCTTGTGTGGTTCAGGTAGGGCAGAGTGGTCAGAGGGAGGTAAACTGGGCGGCGAGATTTAAATGTGCTAGGGGGAACCTTCCGATTACGTACTTGGGTCTTCCGCTTGGGGGAAGGCCCGCTTCCAAGTTGTTCTGGAATGCCTTGATTCAGCGCATTGAAAATCGGTTAGCGCCTTGGAAGAAAGTTTTTCTCAACAAAGGAGGTAGAGTTGTTTTAATTAAAGCAGTCATGTCTAGTATTCCTATATACTATATGTCTGTTTTTAAGATGCCTGTAGGAGTGGCTAAAAAGATCGAAAAGTTGCAACGAGATTTTTTCTGGGGTGACAATACTGGAAGACGTAAGTTGCACGCTTTAAAATGGGGGTTCTTGTGTAAAAGTAAGGAGGAAGGAGGGTTGGGAATTGGATCGATCTTGGATAAAAATAAAGGTCTTCTTGCTAAGTGGATGTGGAAATTTGGGAAGGAAGATGCGTCTTTGTGGAAAAGGGTTTTGTGTGCAAAGTATGGAGTCTCTTCGAAGGCTTTGAGATGGGATTGGAAGGTGGGTGCAGTGGGTTCTTTCTTCACAAAGGCAGTAGGTGGGCTGCTTGAGCAGGGGAAACCTATAGCTAGGGTTCTGGAGGCCGGCTTTCAGGTCATTCTAGGGAAAGGTGATAGAGCTAGGCTGTGGGATGATGTGAGGTTTGATGGGAAGAGTTTGAGAGAGGCTTTTCCAAGAATTTTTTCTCTTGTTTCCAACAAAAATGGGTGTGTAAAGGATTATGGAAATTGGACTGGGAGCAGCTGGTCTTGGAAGTTTTCTCTAAGAAGAGAGTGTTTAAGTTGGGAAATTGAACAATGGAATTCTTTCATGAGTTGTCTCGAAAATCTGCAGCTGCGTCAAAACATTTCAGATACAATTGGGTGGTCTCTCTGTGCTGATGGGCAGTATTCTGTCAAGTCAGTGTGGAAAAGTTTGGAAGCCAGGTCAGCTGTGATTTCGGTGGAGTTCAAGAACATTTGGAAGAATTTTGTCCCGCCTAAGGTTCAGCTGTTTGTGTGGCAGTTGCTACATGGAAGAGTAATGGTGAGGGAGGTGTTAAATAGATTCGGTTTGAATGTGGAAAATAATTTGGAGTGTCCTATGTGTGGGAATTTTAATGAAACTATTGATCATCTATTCTTACATTGTGATTGGGCATGGAAACTATGGACTAATGGCATGAATGAATGGAAGGTGAATGCCTGTTTGCAGAAGACAGTGGCGTGGTGGTGGCAGGAGTGGATGGGTCTTTGCCAGAGTAAGAGAGCGGAAAGGGCTTGGTTTTCTCTTTTTTTTGCAACGGTGTGGACCATTTGGGAGGCCAGGAATGAAAGAGTGTTCAAAGACACCAAGAAAGACTTGAATCAAGCTAAGGATATGGTGTGTTTCCGGGTAGCTTGGTGGTTCAAGAACATAGGAAATGGAACTAATGATCCAATTACAGTGATTCTCTTGAATATTGCAGATAGGTGTGTTACCAATAAAAAGGTGAAAACTACAAATGTTAAAGCTTGGTTTCCGCCTGCTCCGGATTGTCTGAAGTTTAATGTTGACGGTTCGTTTCGAATGCTAAATGGTCAAGCTGGTATAGGGGGTGTGTTGAGGGATAGTTTAGGCAAAATCAGATGTATTTTCTCGGAAAAAGTGGGGTGTTGTGATGCTATTTCTGCTGAGATTATGGCTATTGTCAGAGCTTGTCACCTTTGTGCGTCGTCTCCAAATTTGAAAGACAAAAGAATTGTGTTTGTCAGCGATTCGAAAGAGGTGGTTTCTTGGATCAATAGCAATGGGGTGGGAAGCTGGCAGCATATGAATCAAATTATGGACATTCGCAACCTTCTGGGTGTTCTGAATCAGTCTCATGTGGAGTTCAACCTTAGAGATTACAATACTTATGCTGATGGTTTGGCTAAAAAAGGCGTCGACGGAGAGGGTGATGTGCTTGAATGGAGCTGGTAACTCCCAGGTGGTCGGCAGCTTTCTTGTGGCTGGGGGTTTGTCTTCGCAACTTATTTTTGATGGAGGGGTTTGTGGTTCTAGGGGGTTTTTGGGTGGGGTGTTGTTTGTTTGGGTTTGCTGCATGTGGTTGGCTGCTCTCACAGTTCAGCGACAGAGGTTTTTGGGATGCCTCTGTCGCAGAATTTTGAGGCGTCTTACTTTTTTTCATTGTATCCCTCCGTTTCGTTGCTTGGTTGGCCTCTTGGCCTTTGATTAATATTTTTGCCTTTCAAAAAAAAAAGATATTCCGTTCAGATCTTGCCACGATAAATGACTAGCTACTAGCTTCTCTCCAAGCCGACCGGCCCGAACATCTCTCATAACCATAATCCCAGCTCTCCTGTGAACAAAAATCAGAAATCAACATGAAACTAGGAACAATATATAACAATGTTTCATTTCGGATCGCTATACTGCTGATGGAATATCAAGAAAAGAAATTAGAGTGAGTAAAGTTATTGATACCTTCACTTGTGAAGACGTCGTTGGTGTGAAAATTAGGGGACACAAGATTCTCCACGTACGCATACGTTTTATAACATCTGATACCATTAAAAATAGTGAAACTATCATCATATCTTTGTAACCAGCCATCATCGCCTAAATTCATAAATAAGAAGCAGCTGTCTTCCCACAAACATTTGCCCGAGTACGGCTTATTCGGTACTAAAATTCTAGTCCACGATTCTTTCATACCGTATTCCTCCATAATCCAAAATTTATCCTCTTGATCGCAAAGACAGTCTCTCAACAACCTAAGCCATCTGAACTTTCGAAAAACTTGATTGGGTAGGGGCAAAGTTTTGAACTTCTCTTCAACCAAATCAAATGCCACGATCGGTAAACGAGGATCACAGTAGTAGTCAAAGTCAACAGCAGTAACCACCCAATGAATGGCTCCATTGAGAGGGATCCCATAATTAACTCCTCCAGTGAAAGGAAGCGAAGTTACATGACTACTATTAATATTAAAAGGAAAATCACATTTAACAGTCTTCCAAGAATTTTACCTGAGAGAGAAAATTAGTATGATTTTCCTTTTAATAAGAACTTTAACAAACTTGTAGTCATCGATGGACTCAGCATATCCGAAGCCATGCAACGTGAAGAGCGAACTATTATAGGATTCTTTCTCGGATTCTATTTTTGGTATTTTCTTGGACTCTCTAGTTGAAGGATTGTATACACAAAAATCATGATCGGGAGGATCAAGCTTTGTAGTGCAAAACAAACCATTGGAAGATTCAGAAACCACAACCCAAGAATTATAACCAAAACTATGATGATCATATTCTTCCTTAAACGGACGATCATGCTTGATCGGAACAACTTTACGATAAGATGGCGATGACGACGATGGTTCCTGCTGGAGGAGAGATGTTTCAAGGTCTACATGGTAGAGAGATGCACCAATAGCAAGAAGAAATTTTTGTCTTTGGGTTCGAGTTTGGTGCAGTTTGACGAATTGAGGGTGGGTTATTAAAGCTGACAAGGATTTAGATACACACTTGAATCGACATAGAGATTTCCCGGCAAGTACAAGAGTATGTCGACGATCAGATCGGATGGAAAATTCGACATGTTGATGTATGGCTGTTGATTTTTCTTTTTTGAAATATTACAACGATTCTGAGTTTTTGGGAGAAAGTGACAAACTCGAACCCACAATCTCCCAAATCACTGAACCAACCTCATCTTGTCTCTACGATGTTGATTTTATATATGCAAAAACAAAGCATGAAATAACTGTAGTAATAAGAGAGAATTCCAAGTAACCTTTTTATAGGCATCGGTTTATAGTCCTTTAAGGATTAGGAGGTAATTTCATTATGTTATAAGGAGTATGATGTGGCGACCGTTGATTGGTCAAAAAAACAAAATAACAAAGCTGTACAATTAATTACACTTATTAGAAGATATGAGGAATTGGTCTGATGATAAACCTCTCACACCTATACCACAATATTGCGGGTTCGAATCCTCTCTCTCTCTCCTTAAAAAAAACCCGAATTTATAGAATAATGTAATACTTAAAATAAAAATAAATAAAAAATAAAAAAATAAATAATTATATCAGCTGCATAAGTAGAAGCATGCAGATACGATTTCAATTCGAATAGGTTTTCCTTGTTCTCTATGCTCTCGAATCGAATCCATAAAATCTTTTTAATTTACACATAATGACTCGTTTTGAAGTTTGGATTTATTTTAAATATATATATATAATATTAATCATAATATTTTTAAATCAAACGGGTTCGTGGATTTGGATTTGGATTTTGTTTCACACCAGAACCCAAACCCGAAGTTGATTTGAGTCTTCACTGGCCCAAGTTCTTCTCAACTTGTAGTTTATCATCTCAATTTATAAATAGAAACACATTACAATAATGTTAGAGAACCCAAAAAAGTGACCCAAATTTTGGATCCAAACCTATGTGGCAACATCACACATAACATGGACCCACGTCTCTCTTCCCAAAGATCCCATGTGATGTTGCCACATAGGTTTGGGTCTAAAATTTGAGTCACTTTTTTAGGTCTTCTAGTATTATTGTACACATTAAAAAGAATCTATTGTACTTGACACATGTCATATAATTTTTTTTTTTTTTTGAAATATTACACAAATTTAGGGTTTTTCTTGAGAGGGGAGCACTCGAACCCAAGATCACGTGGCGTAAGTGCGATGAGTTTATTACCGGATCAACCTCATCTCGTCCATAAATAAATTAAATTGACACTTCATAAGTTGAGATTTATAATATGACTATAAAACATCTATAAACATATTTTTAGCATTAATAATTAAATTCTTTAAAAAAAAAAAACATTAATAATTACATTTTTATAATTGATTTATGAATAATACATAATGCATTGCAAACCCATGTGATCTAAAAAATAACAATTAGAGAGAGGTTTTCACATAGAATAGAATTACCATATGGGCCATTGAGAGTGTCACGATATCTCTCCCTTACAAGCCCATGTGATCGAAGACTTCTCTTAGATGATCAGCATCTACAATACAAGAGAATATAGAACTCATATTGTCCTGCTCATAAACAAATATACAAGGGCCACTAAGAGCAACTTTGCAACAGAAGAATTGATCACAATTGCCACAATGTATTTCTTCCCAAGACAACCATTCTTTGCATACCTAATATAAAAATCATAATATATGTAAAGCCAGCTTATCAATTTTCATTTTGAATATATAGCTAAAAAGAAAGATTGTACAACAAACTATGGTAAGATAAAACCTTTATCATATCTTCAAACCTTATCTCAATAGGCTTCCGTTACCATAGACGTGTATATATATATATATATACAGTTTTTCTATTGTTAATTCGTCCTGATATAAAATATATCAGGACGAAGAATGTGAACCATAGATTATGGAGAAGTTTTGATAAGTGCATACATTTTTTTGAGTAAAAGTATGAATGTGGACCATTAGATTTACATACTTTGACTCAAAAAATGTATGCACTTATCAAAACTTTTCTATAATCTATGGTCCACGTTCTTCATCATGGTATATTTTATATCATAACGAACTGACAGTAGAAAGACTGTATATATATATATATATATATATGGAAAGTTTTAATTATGGAAAATGGTCAACTTGTATTGAATTTCTTTACACCTTTTCTGGAAAGATTAATGAAATTTAATCTCTTAGAATTCAAAATGTACAAAAAACAATAATCTATGGAATCAATCAAGAGTCAAGACTATTCTAAATTGGTATTTATGTTTGAAGAATGTAAATGATACTGATCACATTCTTTTTTTTTTTTTTTTTTGTTTAAGAAATCAGAGGTTAGGAAAGGGACGGGTTCAACTTAAAACAAAATCTTTAACACAAACTAAAACATGCCTTTCAAGATCCCATGGGTACTTAATCAAAACATGGGTTTTACTGTCTATCAACAGGACTTCCCCATGAGATAGATATGTTTAGACTAAGTTTAATTAAAATATCCCATCCTTGGCCTCTGCCTCAAACTCCTCTACCTCTACCTCGGCCTCGGCCTCCGAATCTGCCTCTGAATCAGCCTAGCATTTGTGGAACTCTGCCTCGGCCTCGACCGCCTCTTTGTGGAATTGGCATTTGTGGAACTTGCAATGGCGATGAAGATAGAGGATAGCCAAAGTCCTGAGCATATTGTATCATCTTCTGAACCATTGCTCCTCCTTCACCCATCACTAAGTTGTTCATCGCATCGCGGTTCACTTTATGAAAAGTGCCTCATGACCGACAATATAATGTCCTAGAAGCCAACATCATCCTTGCTATCACTCCAAGCAACACTGCAACCACCATTTTTGCCATCCTCGCCATCCAGCTGATAAGCAATTGTATCACTCCCGTTTGTACTTGATCTACCTCGAATCCAAGCTCCAAAAACCGCTGATGCGAGATGGCATAGTTTCTCAAAAATGCATCCTTGTCCTACCAATTTAGTCTACAGTTAGTGTTGTGATGATACAAGTACCACTATGGTTCGAGTCCTGGTAGAGAGAGAGAAACAAAGAATAGAACTTGAGAGAGAAAATGTGAGAAACTGTATTTATTTTTTCTTAATTGATGTAATCTGATACAAGGCTTAGATATTTATATTCGCTGACCTCATCAGCTAAAATATCTTCTCAGATTCTATCTTCACTGTGTGATCAAAACTCACACTTTTCTCACCTCTAATTTGTTTGTAGTTGCCATAACTGAATTGCTGACCTGGCAATGCTTACTCAGCAATTTCAGTTAGAAATGGCGGGAAGATCTTATCACCTTCAAGTCGTTAATCATGATTGGCTGAAGAGATGGTGACCGTGTGATCAGATGCCAGAGGTTTTACACTCCCCCTCAAACTGTACTGGTTGAAATCAGTTAGTTTGAATTTAGTCCTAGAAAACTGATCACTATTTTTGTCAGATAATTAGGAAAATAACTTTATCACAATGTATTTCTTCCCAAGACAACTATTCTTTGCATACCTAATATAAAAATCATAATATATGTCAATCCAGCTATTCTTCTGTTACCATAGACGTGTATATATATATATATATATATATTTACATTTTTTCTATTGTTAATTTGTACTGATATAAAATATATCAGAACAAAGAAGGTGAACCATTAGATTTACATACTTTGACTCAAAATGTATGCACTTATCAAAACTTTTCTATAATCTATGGTCTACGTTCTTCATCATGGTATATTTTATATCATGACGAACTGACAGTAGAAAGACTGTATATATATATTTGGAAAGTTTTAATTATGGAAAATGGTCAACTTGTATTGAATTTCTTTACACCTTTTCTGGAAAGATTAATGAAATTTAATCTCTTAGAATTCAAAATGTACAAAAAACAGAAATCTATGGAATCAATCAAGAGTCAAGACAATTCTATATTGGTATTTATGTTTGAAGAATGTAAATGATACTGGTCACTTTCACTTTATGAAAAGTGCCTCATGACGGACAATATAATGTCTTAGAAGCCAACATCGTCCCTGCTATCACTCCAAGCAGCACTGCAACCACCATTTTCGCCATCCTCGTCGTCCGATTGATAAGGAATTACATCACTCCCGGAACCACAACCGGCGTATTGTTCTTCTTTTCATCAGTTGTACGATTCATGAGATTCCAGGACCAGCTCTTCTGTTCTTGAACTTCATTGACATCTCCGTTTTTTTTAAGGGACGCATCAAGAGGTTGAACAAGCGACATAACCAGTTCTTCTCAAGAAGCCTTTCCTCGCCATTTACTATAGTCTGAATTTCATCAGAAACCGGAATATCGCCAACATTTTCTGTTGTCGGAAGTTCTTCAGAAACTTCACCTTCCGGTTCGTCGCCATTTTGTATGGTTGTTTTGGAGGTAAACCAGGACCATATTGTGTGTGTGTGTGGTTTTTTTTTTTTTTTTTTTTTTTTTTTTTTTGAATCTGTTTTTGTCTGGTTTTTATTTATAGTGCAGATTGGCACTAGACACACATACCGCGAAATGATACACAGACACAGCTCGCTATTCCCATCGGTCAAATGTGAAATACCCCAAATACCCTTTCTCACAGACCCATTTGAAATCACAGAGTTGAAGTTGAGACACATAAAACCCACAAAAACCTTACTCAAAACTACCAAGAACCCAAGCGTGGTCACCATGGAAGTTAAAGAGAGAGAAACCTGGGATGGTAAATGGTTTTTTTTCAGAAAAAAAAAAAAAAAGGGTTTGATACAAAGAGAAAGTGAGAACTGAGAAACAAGCAAAAGACCAGTACATACTACAGACTATAGACTACAGACTACAGATTAGAGAAGAGAGTGAGTAGTGGATGAGTGGTAGGTGAGAGGTCAACAGATTATTTAATATTCCACATAACAATTTTAATATTTTATCGGAATCAAATCAGCTGTCAAATTTTGGTGTCTCAATTTGTGTTCAACTAACCAAATTAAGACATGTGTGCACATTTATAGAAGCAGTTGAAAAATTATAATTAAATGTGCACACATGTCTCAATTTGATTGGTTTGACACAAATTGGGACACCAAAATTTGACAGCTGATTTGAGTCCTATTTTATCTTTGTCTTTGTCCTTGTTGTCTCCAGTCTCCACCATTCGATTCTTAATCATGCCACGTGTAGATGTAGTGCGACTTTTGGTATATATATATGTACCAAAATGGAACATTTTCTCAGCAAAAACAGAAATTGGTATATATAATAGGACAACACTTGGATACTGACCGGTCAGTACTCAAGGTGCTGACCATCCAATAATTAATAGCCACATAACCCAAGGCAAGGAGAAAATTGAAAAAAGTGAAAGAGTTTTGCCACGTGGCAACACCCCATTGGGTGGTTATGGGTGGTCAGTATGCTTTGGATACCCAAGCATTTTCCTATATAATATGGATCATGATCCTCTGCTATGCTGATCTTTTTCCTGATCTAAAACACTTGAAAATAAGACTTTGTATTTAAAAATAATTAAAATAAAATAAATAAATCACAACCATTAATTACACATGTCAACAGATCTATATAGGTCAGGACAAAAATCAGCATAACAGAGGATCCAAATTCATATAATATATGTATAATGTACTTAATCATGCCACCTATAGGGCTATAGAACCTTTTCTCAGCCAAAATAGACTTTTTATTAATTTTATTTTTTTGTTCTTGTTGGATGGGTTTATTTACTTATTTGTTTATTTAATTCCTTAACTCCTAATTAGCTTGTAATTAGATTAAACAAATCACAAAGATCATCAGCACCGGCTGGTAATTAAGACCACAAGTACAACAATTAAAATATTGGAAACCAAAACCCTCCTAAACCCCGATTAGATGTACAAAACAGGATAGATCAGGCAATAGAAATATATATATACAGAAATTCTATTATCAGTTCGAACTGACAAAAGTTATATCAGTTCCTTGCATGTGGGCCACTGGATTTAAATACTTTGACTTGGCTGTATGTATTTGTCAGTCAAAGTATTTAAATCCAATGACCCACGTACAAGGAACTAATATAACTTTTGTCAGTTCGAACTGATAATAGAAAGACTGTATATATATATGTGTGCCAAATTATGAGTCAAATTGTGTTCATCAGGTAACTATTGTCATTGATATGCTGTGAAAATACTCAAACAGGGAGATGCCCAGGTTGATAGTCAAAGTCTCTAATATTATTAACAGAGATATAATTAATAGTCAAAGTGAGACTACTAAAATTAAATTAAGTACACCAATGCTATTCTTTGCTCAAAACAAACCAACATCTAGTGATTGATAATCAATATATAATGGTCAAACTATATATTTTTGACCATATATTGAAATATTTTTTTATTGAAAAATAAAATAAAAAATCAAACCTGAAGATCGAATGCCACACCATCAGATTTGCTTAATGTCAACTCCATAGCCATATGAGAGATCATCAGGTACCCTCCTGTACTCACCGTACCCGTCAAAATTTAAAGCACCTGAATTGTGATTTAGCTTCATATCTCCTAATACAACTGAATTGTGATTTTGTGATTTTCTTTGTGCAATTAATTCTTTCACTTCATTTTTTCAGAATGATATGATATATATATATATATATATATATATATTTAATAGTTTTCTTAATTCTTTTTTTAAAGTATTTTATAATTTCTGCAATTAATTAAAAAAAAATAAAAATAAAAATAAAAAACACCTATTTGAGGTAAGATAATTTTAAGGGTGTTTGAACTCATAAAAGTTGTAGGCATTTTGGTCATTCTAATTTTAGGCATTTTGAGGTTGAGTGGTGCTATCGGTACATTCCTACTAATCTATTTATATCCCACTTTTTAAATTTTGATTTAATTAAATTAAATAAAAATTTATTTATTTATTTATTTTGATTTATTTTCAAAACTACCCTTTTTACATATTTTTCAAAATTAATACACCCTATCTCCGATCACTATCTCTAATCTCTGCATATGTCTCTCTCTCACCTTCATTAAAGGATTTTTTTTTTTCTTCTTCTTCTTTTTTTTTTTTTTTTTTTTTTTTTTTTTTTTGAGTTATTTTATCTTCTTCTTATTTCATGGTGGAAAAGAAAAAAGAAAAAAAAAATAACATGTTACTTCAATACAATGACAGCTTGATGTCATTATACTGTATATATATAAAATAAAAAAATAAAATAAAGTAAGCTTCACTTGATATCATTTTCAGACAATTCTTGTAGATGTTTGATATCATTGTCCGACAATTCTAGCTTGTAGATGATTTTTTGTCAAGCGTTGAGGATCAGTTTTGTTTGGAAGAATCTCATCAGTGTGTGTTGAGGTTTTTGAAGGCTGATATCCCAAGCCATTTGTAATTTTTTTTTTCCGGTGTTTTGTGTTCTTTTATCAAAAATAAATAAATCAATAATCATATTTTAGCATTAGCAATTACATCTTTATAGTTGATTTATGAATACTACTACATCAAGCATGACATTGCATCTTAATCAACTACTATAAAATATAAAATATAAAATCATTGATTTCATTACCTCAAAAACTAACTCTTGTAGTAAAAGAAAGATATCATAGGTTGATCTTATTCTATGTTGCTAGAATTAACTATTATGAATATCTGATTACATTAATTATAAGTAAAATTAAAGGTTTGGGGCGAGAGTAAATAATCCCGGGTAAGGAAACATGAATGTATCAAATATGTACGATGGATCTTTCGTTCACATCTTGCCATCTTTCGATCCGATCTTACCACGGTAGCATCTCGCCCTAAGCTGACGGTCAAGAACATATCTCATATCCATATTGTTGACTGGCCCGGCCTTTTTTCTTTTTCCCAGCTCTCCTGCCAACAGAAATTGGAGATCTACTTTTCAGTCATTGATCTAATAATTGCTTGCCCTTTCTTTAATTTGACATTTTCTATCGACAACATAATCCGTCTATTCATCTTGTACATAATAATACATACAACATTATAACACGTAACTAGAATCAAGAAAAACTTTTGATTAATCTTCTTATATATATATATATACCACCGGCGAGTACTGACATCTAACTATCAATATAAAAAGAAATTAGTGTAAAGTAAAGTTATTGATACCTTCACTTGCCACGGCGTTGTTGGTGTGAAAATTAGGGGACACAATATTCTCAACCTACTCATGGTTGCAATAACATTCGTTACCAGAAAAAGGAATGCACTTATCATCTTTCATGGATAAGTATCCACTGACTTTCCAAGAACATCCGTTTGGTATCGAAATTCTAGTCCACGATTCTTTCGCACCGTACTCCTCCATAGAACAAAATTTGTCCCCCCCTTGATTGATGATGCAAAGACGGTCTCTTAACACTGTAAACCGTTTTAACTTTCGAAAAACTTGATCGAGTAGGGGAAAAGTTTTGAACTTCTCTTCGACCAAATCAAATGCCACGAACTGTGGGAAAGAATGCTGACCGTCATAGTAGTTAGCCACCCAATGAATTGCTCCGTTGAGAGGGATCCCATACTCCCAATGAACTGCTCCATTGAGAGGGAAACCATACGCTTGATGTTTCATAATACTAAAAGGAAAATTACATTTAACAGTATTCCAAGAATTGTTTCTTTGAGAGAAAATCTGTATGATTCTTGTTTTAACAATGACACTAACAAACTTGTAGTCGTCCATGGATTCAACATATCCAAAGCCATGTAAGCATGTGAACGTCCTACTAGAGGAGTCTTTATCGGATTCCATATTTGGTATTTTCTTGTATTCTCTAGTCAAAGGATTGTATATATATGAAAAAATCATGATCAGGAGGATCAAGCATTCGAGTGCAAAACAAGCCATTGGAAGATTCGGAGACCCAAGAGATCCCATACCAGAAACGAAAATCACGATGATCATGTTCTTCCTTAAATGGACGATCATGCTTAATCAGATCAACTTTACAATAAGGTGATGATGGTTCTTGCTGCAGAAGAGATGTTTTGGGGTCTACGTGGTAGAAATATTTACCATTAGCAGGAAGAAATTTTTGTCTTCGATTTCGAGCCAGGTGCAGTTTGACAAATTGAGGTTGAGTTATTAAAACTGACCAAGATTTAGATACACACTTGAATCGACACAAAGATTTCACTGGCAGATACGAGAGTATCTCAACAATGAGATCCGATGGACAATTTGACGACATGTTTGGCTTTAGAGTACGCAAAAAATGCAAATTCCAAGTAACCTTTTTATAGGTATCGGTTTGTAGTCCTCTAAGGATTAGGAAGTAATTTCCTTATTTTTAAGGAGTAAGAGGCGAGGGTCAATTCCGTCTTTCCGTCTTATTTCCAAAAAAAATAAAAAAGAACGAGTGAGCGACAGAGGGATAGCTTCTGGGGTTTGTAGTGGCTGGAGGGATTCTATTTGCTTGCTCTAGGTATATTTTCTTTTCCCTTTGAATCTTCTATATGTTTTTTAAGCAATGTTCAAATAATTAGTTCAAATTAGACATAAATTAACTGAAACACCCTCAAAGGTTGTTGAGGATGATTGATCCATATAGATCTATCCATGGATTAGATTCATCCACTTAGGATAGTTGTTGTATAAGAAAAAGATCAGTTACTTAATTACCCATGTTGAGATTGATTATTACACTTACACCTCAGGGGATTAAGTTAAGTACACACTGTTTTTGCAATTTCATATTATAAATAAGGCATCTTGTATTCTTGTTTAATGACTGTTTTTCTTTTGCAGTTACTTGATAACATAACAACTTCCGTTTCACCCTCCTAATTACATTTTCACAATTAGTTGAACTTGAAAATAGTATTTTGAAACAGAAATTGGACTAATTTTCTGCAGAGATAGTTTCAGAATCGCTGTCCTTTAATACTTAAAGTGGTGGATTTGCAAGTCTATGTTTTCTGCACCACCATGTATTACATGTTGGAAGCGAAGAGTTTTAAGGCTTAGGAACTTTTAGGAGGAGAAGATAAAACAAGGAGAATTTTAGTATAAAAGAACTCTTTTTATTATTTCTCAAATTTTGGCTTGATACAAAATGAGGAACCTTACCCCTATTTATACTAGTAGCACCTCCTTAACCAATGGCTAGGATTATGCCACCACACATTTAATCTAATGGTTACAATTAAGTGTCTAGAATACTCTTTTAAAATATCTATGACTCTAGAATACTCTTACAACTATCTAGATTTTTCTCAAATAATAATCTATAACAAACTTCTAGAAACTAGGCCTATTGGGCTTAATTAATTGGACATTAATTTTAAGCCCAATAGTTTTGGATCAAATCAAGTTTAATTATCCAACATTACACTGAAACAAGACAAGAGTCCCCTTGTTTGAGTGCAAACTAGGATAATATGTAGCTTGAAACCAGAAATTATTCTAGTTTCTGAAAGCCCACTTTTCGTTTATATGTTAATATAGGAAGAAAGATGGTGTGAATTTTAGGATTGTAATAATTTCGGACCGCTGGCATCTTCATCTTGCTGAGGTTTAAATTGCTTGCCTGTTTGTTTGGTCAGGATCCCCAGATTCGTCCGTTGGTTGAGCAAGATACAGAATCTTTGCAGTGGATGCTGCGGGACATACCTCCTTGGGTGAAAAACCCAGATTATGATCGAGTATGTAATTATTGTCCGTGGCTTCTTTCTATGTCCTGGGGTATAGCATTTTGTTTTTGTTTTCATTTTTCTTTAGATCGATTACATTATCTCGACAAGGATTGAATTTGAAACACTGACATTAGGGTCTCTACCACCAACATTTCATGTTGAGGATGCCTCTCATATACCTTATTCGTAATCTGTTTATGGGTGTGTTCCTTGCTCCTATTAATGGAAATTAAAAACTTAATAAATGCTTATTCAGACATCTGCTGCTGTAATGTAGGACTATATTTGGAAGATGTCTTCACTTGAGTGGCATATATATTGTAAAACAAGAAAGATACACTATAATAGTATAAGTTGCGACTTGTGTAGAAAGATACACTATAATAGTATGTAATCAACATTTAATTTAATGTTAGATGTCTTGGAATTCAATCTCCTTTTTAATCCCTCATCTTTGTCACCTTAATTTTAATGTTCCCAATCGGTTCTAATCGATCTGGTTGCATTTGATTTCCAATGACATACATGTGTGTGTTTTTTGCTCGTGTTATTGTTATCACCGGATGAATTTAAGAATTTTTTTTATTTTGGTAATTGGTGATGTTTTTGGGTTTTAATTGATTTTTATTATGAGCTTGATATGTTGGATTTTACTCGAAATACATACAATTTTATGAATCTGAAAAGGCATCGATTTTCTCTTGACTAGACCTGTCCTGGATTGTTTGGATTCTTCACTTGTTAAAATTCTTTCATTAATGATTGTGATAATCAGACGTTATACTGACTAGTGACTACCATCTATTTGATTTTCAATTTTGAATACATATAACCTTCAAAACCTTTTTAGGTGGGATAAGGAAGACAGTATTGTGTTAAATAATTTGAAATTATTATCTGAACTGTTCTTTACTTAGTGTACTTTTGTTCTTGTATTAACTAGTTAAACAATCTCTAAGTAGCTTTGGTTAAGGCGTTACTGAATTTTAACTTTGTATACAAAACAACACTGAATTAGTATTTTTATTTATATTTTTTATTTATGCATATTGCTTCTTATTTTATACTCTATTTTGTTCTGTTTCTTAGCTGGTGTTTTGGCATGGAAGGATCCGCATGTATTAGTTCCCGCTCTCCAAATTGCTGAGATTCTTATACTCCAAAAAGTTTGTCAGAGAAGGTGTGGTTCATGCTTTATACCATCTTATTTTAGCTGGAAATCCTGCCCAAGCAACCTCACCATCATCAAGCTATAGGCGGTGGTAAATTAAATCCTGATGGAAATTCATTGGAAGAATCAAAGAGTCCTGTTTCACTAAATGTTGGTTCACCTCCGAGCTCAGTACAAATTCCATCAGTCAGTGCATGTGCTAAAGCATTCTGATTCTGGGGCTGCTGAAGTGGGAGTTACATGTCGGTGGAATGGCAATTGTTGAGGTCACTTGTGGTGCACCTCTGTAAGAAATTCGAACACTCAAGAGAAGGAGAAGCTCTAACACTTTATTTCACTCTATATATATTTCTTACACCACTCCACTTGCTTACAATCACAATCTGAGTCCCTTTATATAAGGAAATGAGATGAGAAACAAACAAAGAAAATAAATGCAGAAGCAACAAATTCAAACTAGTTCGCAGTTGGAAGATGGGAGATGGCAGTTGGGGAGTTGGCTAGTTGAGGAAATCTGGACGGTGGGTCAACAATGGCTGCTTCTAGAATTTCGGTGGAAAGCTGCTGGAGGTTGCTGGAGGTTGGCTGACTGGAGGCAAGTTTATCTTTCAACATCCCCCCTTAAACTTGACTCTCCGTGTTTCGTCATACCAAGCATTGTCTTTAATCTTGAAAACACATCATGTTTGAGTGGCTTGGTGAAAATATCAGCAGCTTGATCATATGTCCTGCAAGAGACTAATTCCACCTCTTTATTCTTCACATGCTCTCTGATGAAATGATACCGCGTATCAATATGTTTACTTCTTTCATGGAATACTGGATTCTTTGCTAGTGCAATCGCTGACCGATTGTCGATGTAAATCTCCGTGGGATTAACTTGTGGAAATCCCAAGTACTGCAACACATTCCTGATCCAGATACCATGACAAACAGTTGAGCAGGCAGCAACATACTTAGCTTCACATGATGACAGTGTCACAATGGCTTGCTTCTTGGATGACCATGTGAACGCTGTATCTCCCATAAAAAACGTAAAACCTGTCGTGCTTTTACGTTCATCCAGATTTCTTCCCCAATCACTATCTGAATAGCCAATCAACCTGCAATCTTCACATTTGGTATATAAAATACCATCATTAATAGTACCTTTTATGTAACGGAGTATCCTCTTTGCTGCATTCAGGTGAGATTGGTCAGGAGTTTCCGTGTATCTGCTGACTAGTCCAACTCCGTAAAGTATATCTGGCCTGGTACACGTCAAGTATCTCAGGCTTCCAACCAAGCTCTTGAAATAGGTTGGATCAACATCTCCCCTTTCATTCTTTCTTAACTCTAATCCTGTTTCCACTGGAGTTGTGACAGGATTGCATTTTTCCATACCAAATCTTTTCAGAATTTCTTTTGCATAGATACTCTGAGAGATAAAGATACCTTTTTCGCTTTGCACAACTTCAATACCGAGAAAATGAGCCATCAGACCAATGTCAGTCATCTCAAATTCCTTCACCATTCTCCTCTTGAAATCTTCAAACATGGCTGGATTGTTGCCGGTGAAGATCAAGTCATCAACATACAGGCATGCATATAACAGGCTTCCATCAGTCTCCTTCTTCATATACAGTGCATGCTCATACGGACATTTCTCAAATCCGTTCTCTTGGAAGTAATCATCAATCCTCATGTTCCATGCACGAGGTGCTTGCTTCAAACCATATAAGGCTTTCTTCAGTCTGCATACTTTATCTTCTCTGCCTTTCTTCACACATCTAGGTGGCTGTTCCACATAGATTTCTTCTTCAAGAAAGCCATTCAGAAATGCTGACTTTACATCAAGTTGGTAAATTTTCCAATTTTTCTGGGCTGCCAATGAAATTAGTAATCTGATGGTCTCTAGTCTGGCAACCGGGGCAAAGACTTCTCCGTAGTCAACTCCTTCCTTCTGTTTATAGCCTTTTGCAACAAGTCTTGCCTTGTACCTCTGGACTTCTCCTTTCGCATTTCTCTTGGTCTTATAGACCCATTTCACTCCAATATCTTTCCGGCCTTTTGGGAGATTAGTCAACTCCCATGTCTTGTTCTTTTCAATGGATCGAATCTCTTCATCCATTGCACTTCTCCATTTTTCTTCTTGGTTAGCCTCTTCAAAGCTAACTGGATCACTTGTCATCAACAGACAATACAGAGTAATATCTTCTTCCACCTGTTATGTATTTTCATACAGATCTTCTAAGCTACGTGTTCCTCTAGGCATCATATCTGAGAAATCACGTTCAATTGGTAATGGAGCATCATACCTTTGTGGTGAAGGGGAACCACGTTGAGGAGTCTGCTGATCTCTAGGTATTTGTGGCTCTGTAGCCACTTCTCTTGTCTCTTCTTCAGATATCAACTCGGCACTTCTGGAAGCTTTGGTCTGATCCCAATTCCAGGATTTATTTTCTTCAAAAATGACATCTCTGCTGAAGATCACTTTCTTGGTGATGGGGTTGTATAGCCGGTAACCCATAGTTCTGTCACCGTATCCAACCAGGATACACTTCTCTCCTTTATCTTCAAGCTTGGTTCTTCTTGCTTCTGGGACCTTGATGTAGGCAATGGAACCAAAAACTCTAAGGTGGCTCACACTTGGTTTGTGACTGCTCCATACTTCTTGCGGTGTCTTTGTATCAAGACTCTTCGTAGGACATCTGTTTAGTAAATATACCGCACACAATACTGCTTCAGCCCAAAAACTTTTAGGCATGTTTTTATCCTTTAACATGCTTCTGACCATGTTAAGGATTGTCCGATTCTTCCTTTCAGCTACACCGTTTAACTGAGGAGTATAAGCTGGTGTAAACTGATGTCTGATTCCTTGTTGCTTAAGGAATTCCTGGAAAGCACCTGCAGTGTATTCTCCACCTTGATCTGATCTCACTGTTTTGATATAGTAGCCACTTTGCTTCTCCACAAGAGTTTTGAATTCTTTGAAGTAACCAAATACTTCAGACTTCCTTTTGAGGAAATAGACCCAAGTCTTCTTGCTGTAGTCGTCAATGAAAGTGAGGAAGTATTGATTCTGTCCATTTGATACTGGCGTCAATGGACCACACACATCTGTGTGAACGAGCTCAAGTGGCATGGTTGCTTTCCAATTCGCCTCCTTTCTGAAGCTATTTCTGTGTTGTTTACTGAGAACACAACTTTCACACATCTCATTTGGGTGATGGATGTTTGGCAATCCTTTCACCATCTTCTTACTTCCCAGTTGCTTTAAACTTTCAAAATTGAGATGTCCATACCTGAGATGCCATAACCAGTCTTTGTCATTGATGATGGCTGTCAAACATCTTGGCGTATCATGATGGATTGCGAGAGGAAACATCCTGTTCTTCGTCATCTGGACTCGAGTAATCAGCTTCCCTCATGCATCTGTAATGGTCAGTTGCATGTTTTGAAGGCTAATTTGATAGCCTTTCTCCAGGAGTTGCCCGAGACTTAGGATGTTTGTCTTCATGTCTGGAACATAATAAACATTGGAGATAAAAGCATGATCTCCATTCTTCTGCTTGATCATGACATCTCCTCTTCCTTGGACAGATATTTTAGAGAGGTCGCCAAATGAAATTTCTCCTTGAACTTTCTCATCAAGTTCAGTGAACAAGTCTTTCCTGCCGGTCATATGATTGCTGGCTCCAGAATCAAGAAACCAAACATCTTGATTTTGATAGGTTGAGTTGTGTGCCATCAATATCAACGATTCTCCTTCAACTTGCTCTTTCTCTGCAAAATTAGAATTTTCATTTACTTCATTTGGCTTACCTCTGCACTCGTTGCTATAGTGGCCATATTTGTGGCAGTTATAGCATTGAACATTTCTCTTGTCAATGTTCGGACGACTGTTGTACCCGCCTTTTCTTCCTTGTCCTCTTCCTCTTGAGACATAATTCTGCTGTCCACGTCCTCCCCTATTTGTATCTCTTCCTCCTCTACCTCTACCTCTGGTTTCTGCATTTCCAGAGCCTCTTCCACGGGATCCTCTACCTCGTTCTCTTCCTTGTTGTGAAGTCCCCCCTTGCTCGTATCTTTTTTCATTGAGTGAGAGCTTTGACTGAAGAGCTTGCTCCAACACTCTGTCATCACTTCTTCTACTGACTTTTTGCTCATGGGCTTGCAATGAACCCACTAGTTCTTCAACAGACATCGTCTCCAGATCTTTTGTTTCTTCCAGCGCCACAACTATGAAGTCAAATTTTGGATCTAATGATCGCAAAATTTTCTCTGAAATTCTCATATCTACGAGAGTTTCTCCATTTCTTCTTAGCTGATTTGCAACGATCATAACTCGTGTATAGAATTCAGCAATGGATTCATTAGATTTCATTCGTAAAGATTCGAACTCACCTCGTAGAGTTTGAAGACGGATTCTTTTTACTTTGTCAGCACCTTTGTAGGTCTTCTGAAGGGTGTCCCAGACTTCTTTTGATGACTTAGACGATGCTATGATCTCGAACGTTGCTTCGTCTAATCCTTGATAGATTATGGACTTTGCTTTACAATCCCTCTTTCGATCTACTTTGAGAGTTGTTTTCTGAGCTTCTGTCAAGGTCCCTTCAGCTTCTTTGGATGCGGGTTCTGTGTATCCATCTTCCACAATGTCCATCACATCTTGAGAGCCTAGTAGAGCTCTCATTTGTATGCACCAATTGTCATAGTTGTCTTTGGTGAGCTTCGGGATGATAACTTGCGCGTTTCCGTTGGCCATCGAGACTTGAAGTGCTTAGAACACTGATCTGGAGACTGAATTTACAGAAACAGAGTGGACGGTTGTGTCCGGAATTGTCCAAAACCTTGGAAACCAGTCTGAGTTTGTCAAAAAACGAGTTCGGAAACGTCCGTAACGGGCGGTCAAACTTTTTGGCAAAAGTCAAACAAGATAACGGAATATACCTTTTTCTGACGGAATATTCCAGCCGTTATAACGGCGTTAGTGATGTCAGTAGCAGCGAACAGTATCGGGTCACGGACCGGGTTGGCGGGTCTATCCGGGTCGGATCTAGCCACGGGTGGATCTCTGGGTCGGACTTCGGGTCGGACCAGGGGAATAATCGGGTCGGACTTCGGGTCGGATCCTGCAATTCGGGCGAGGAAGAAGACTGGCGCGTGTTGGTGACGCGTCGGTGGACTGGCTGCGCGTGGGCGGCGCGTGACGGAACTCTCCAACTTCAAGCGGCGCGTGCGGCCTCTCTGTGTCTCCGATTTGGGTGAAATTTTCACCTGTGCACTTCTTGCGACGAGTAGAACACTCTGGTACACTCAAAATTCTATTTTGAGCACTTTGATTTCTGGGCAAATTTGGTTTTGCCCTCTGTTCTTCGAATTTCTAGCTCTCCTGGGCTCTGATACCACTGTTGGTGGAATGGCAATTGTTGAGGTCACTTGTGGTGCACCTCTGTAAGAAATTCGAACACTCAAGAGAAGGAGAAGCTCTAACACTTTATTTCACTCTATATATATTTCTTACACCACTCCACTTGCTTACAATCACAATCTGAGTCCCTTTATATAAGGAAATGAGATGAGAAACAAACAAAGAAAATAAATGCAGAAGCAACAAATTCAAACTAGTTCGCAGTTGGAAGATGGGAGATGGCAGTTGGGGAGTTGGCTAGTTGAGGAAATCTGGACGGTGGGTCAACAATGGCTGCTTCTAGAATTTCGGTGGAAAGCTGCTGGAGGTTGCTGGAGGTTGGCTGACTGGAGGCAAGTTTATCTTTCAACATTACAGACTTACAGATCATCTTTTGCATCTAAAGAATCTTTGCATGAAGTTGAATGTCAGGTGTCGATGACCAAAAGACTAAAGCAAACGGAAAATCTAAAGCTTCTGGGTCTCGTGTGGCTGATGTATCTGCTACTCTGCTAGTAAGGAGAGTACCTGATTGGGGTGATATCTGAGATGCTAGAAAAGCAAAAGCTAAATTATTTTTCTTGTGGATATTTCTCAAAGGAGAAAATTTCAGAAGCCAGTTTGCTGAAGCTTCGGCAACAAGCACTTAGAAGATTCAAGTCATTTCTTGCTGTTGCCAATGACTATTTTAGTTCAGAAGCTTCAAAGGCTTTGTCCTCTATAGATTTTAACTTTTTATTACTTCTAATATATCATGAAGATAGTGAATTTCACAACACAAGCAAAGCAATGAACTAATGTGGAATAGAGTGGTTGTTTCAGCAGAATAGTCATCCCGTGGGCCGTGGTTTGCTCCCAAAGATTGTAGAGTGTTTGGCGAGGCCACAGTTTCAAACTCGGTCTCACTAACCTCATGTTGCATGCTGTTTCTAAGGGCTATTTATTTCATTGACGAGTGTTTGTATTCTGGGGGGCCATTAAAATGAGTCACTGGATACAAATTTTGCCAACGAAAAGTGTGTATTAACTTCCTGCATTTAAAACTCTTATGTTATAATTTCTCTTACACATCTCAATCTCAAGAATGCAAGATATGGAACTATGGGAGGGAGCTCATCGTCGTTCGGATATTGCAGTGCTGAAGGGTGATTGATCTTTCAGTTGTGTATTCATTTGTAAAGCTGACTAGCTTTTTAGATTTGTACTGTATATTAACACTTGAAAAGTCCGAGTTTGAACATTTTCATGTTAAACAATCATTACAAGTGACATTAAGGATACTAGATGCCACTAGAAATAGCATTCAAGCATTGAATAGTAGATGATTAGAAGAAATGAAAATAAATTCAATTTTCTTGTCCTCCATTGATGTGTATTGTGCAGTACAAATGATAAGTTTATTATCTTGTTATTTGAATCCGCCACCGGTTTTGACTAAGTTTATTTTCTAACTAAACAGGGTATATATATATATATATATATTTTAAATTTCCCATATTATAATAAATAATTATAATTATGATGGATGGTGGAGATTTAATCTGAAAATTTGGAAATATAATTTTTTTTTTTTTTTTAATTTTCCATTCGAATCTGAAAATTCCCATATTTAAAGAAATTGGTTATTAATGTAAGTCATGAACTTCTACCATATGTGTTACGTTATAAACTATAATCCCAAAACACATGTCCTAACTAATGGGATGAAATTGGAATAGTTGTGACTAAATAACCATGACTTTCAAATATTTATTATTTTATTGCTATTATTACTAAATAAATGATATTATTTTTTATTTATTTTTTTCATATAACATATAATAAGGGTTTTTACAATTTGGTCCCAACTTAATTGGAAAACATCACTTTTTTACTCCTTAATTCAAATTTCATCAATTTGGTCCTTATATAATTGAAAATCAATCAAATTAGTCCTACCATTAGTCAAAGTGACGGTTTTGACTAACGATGTCAAAACCGGTGGCGGATTAATCAAAACATTGAACCTAATCGGTTTTGACTAAGTTTATTTTCTAACTTTGTTTTTCCCAGTTGCAATGTATAGATGAAACTGAGATGAAAACTATATTGATGGAGACACAATTGAAAAATAATGTTGACAATATTGTTTGCAAATTCTGACAAGTAATCACTAATATTCTGATTGAGAGATAGATTATGATTTGTTTTAATTTTCAATTGATTCAATTGAATACCGAGAAAACAAACAATCAAACTTTTGTTATTCAACTTTTAATCTGCCATCAAATGGCTACAAAACTCCTTCAAATAGGATTAGAACAATGAAAAGAAGGAAACAATTGAAAATTAAAACAAATCATAATATATCTCTCAATTAAACCACAAATCATCACTACAAGAAAAATGGGCTATTGGGACGATTTTTTTTCATCCCTACCCTATAGATCTATTGGGATGAAAAAATTCGTCCCAAATTAACTGACACCTAAACCGAAGTAAGCCTTATCCACTTTACTACTGCTTTGAAATTGTTAGTTGAAGCATAATTAATATAATAACTTCTATATGTTATTTAAATTTTATTTGTAGATTAATTCACATAATTTAAATTTTATTTTTATATGATAAAAAAATTGATATTAAAAAACATTTATTGTATCATTTAATTAAACTATTTTGTTAAAATCATATATTGTTGGATCAAATGGTCTATCCTTAATCGTTAATCGAACTTGAAATAGAGAGACTTTCTTTACAATTTTCAATTTAATAGAAAAATATAAGATTTGAATCCCTTATCACAAAGGGGAAGGATAAATGTATAACATTTTTTCTAAAAAGTAGCCAACAGGGGGCGTAGCTCAGCTGGTAGATGAACAAGCTTGAGGCTTGGGTAAATGACTCACAGGGACAAATAATTTTTCGTCCCTAAAAGTCTCGTCACTTTTGCACTTTTTAGGGACGAATAATTTTTTTCCTCTCAATAGACAATTCTATTGGGACAAATATTTTTCGTCCCTTAATTATTTTTTGAACAGTTAATAAGCATTTTATTAAAGCCAGAACCAGGGAACAAGGCAGCAGTCAAATTTGTCATTTTTAAGGACGAATAATTTGTTTCATCCTAATAGACGTTTTATTGGGACGAATTTTTTCGTCCCTAAAAGTTTATTCAGGTTTACAGTTTTTAGGGATGAATATGTTATTGCGTCCCAAAAGACGTTCTATTGGGACGAATTTTATTTGTCACAAAAAATTTCGTCCCTATAACCCAATTTTCTTGTAGTGCATTCTCATATTGAGCTTAAAAATTAATCAAAATCTACAAGATTTGTCGGTCAGAATGATTTTAATTAATTTGAAAGATACTGTAAATCCCTATAATATTAGGATGATTAATTGATTATAATAACTTGGGTCCAGCCAGCGAGTTGTTGACATCAACAATATGTAAGCCCTTATTATTTGAGAAAACACATGTAAACAAGTTACGGAAATATAAAAGTTTCATGTTTACTTTTGAATAAGTGTAAACCAAATTGAAATAAGAAAAGACTACTATTTATGCTTAACTTTATTGACCCAGTTCATGTTGCTGTCTGGAACTTGTTCTTCTGATATTGGTGTTGTCAATGAAAAATCACAAATTTTCCAAATGGTACTTGCATGTCTTAAGTGAAAAACACACAACTTTATGTTTAAACTAATCGGTGTTGTGTGATAGTATCGAAATCAAGTTATTTTTTACAATAATTTTCTCCAAGTGAGCTCCTTTACAAGAAAAAAAAAATGAGTGGAGAAGATTCAAGCATCAATTTGCTACAATGATGGAACACCTCATTACTATTTAACGGGGGCATAGTTCAGTGATTGAAGCAGAATCAATGGACAATGGCTTGGACTTGGTAGACTTATCAGAAATATGCATGTTCAGCTCTGTTTTACTGCCAATGAAAAATGCAGGTTGTTGAGGTAATGGAGGAGAAACAGAGTAACTATTAAGCATGTGAACTACGGTTGCCATTGTTGGTCTCACCACTGGATCTTCCTGGACACATAGTAAACCTATATGGATGCATCTCAGGACTTCATCTCTTGAGTAAGAATCTGTCAAATTTGAATCCAACAATTGCATTGGTGTCTCATCTCTCCAAAGTTCTCAAGCCTAAAAGAATTCATCAAGTTATAATCAAAAGGTTGCATTTCTAACTCCACTCTCACTATTTATTCTAACTTACGTAGCTCAAGAGGTTCCCAACACTGTCTGTTCGATAGAAACTACTATTCTTCTTGCCGGTTATAATCTCAAGAACAAGAACACCAAAACTAAAATCAGTACCAAACCAGAAACTAATCATGATGAAGGTAAAGAGGGTAATCACTACTACACAGCCTCTAGGATGCAAAACTAATTCATCAAATCCAAATTGTGTGATAAAGAGTAATAGTGATCAAAACTTACTATGTCCCCACAATTCTGTTCATACTTCCTTGAGTTTGATCAACTCCAAATATCCTCGCCATGCCAAAATCTGCAATTTTCGGGTTCATATCCCCATCTAACAATATGTTGCTAGCTTTAAGATCACGGTGAATAATTCGGAGCCGAGAATCCACATGAAGATAAAGAATTCCTCCAGCAATTCGTCCAATTATATTGTATCTTTTAGGCCAATCCAGTTGTCGTCTCTTTTCAGTGTCTTTGCACACACCAAAATCAAAATTGAAATTGAAATTAAGGAATACGATTCAAATACACACGGAAATCTATTTGGATGATCGATACCGTATAAGAAGTAGTCAAGGCTTTTGTTGGGAACAAATTCGTAGACAAGAATCTTCTCTTCCCCCTCCAAGCAAAATCCCCGTAGCCTAACCAAAGTTCTGTGCTGAAGCTTGGCAACCACTACAACTTCATTCTTGAATTCTTCTGCACCTTGTGTGGATCTTTTTGATAACCTCTTCACAGCTATCTCTTGTCCATTAGGAAGTACACCCTGAGAATATATACAAACGAATCATTAGAACATTTGTCACATCAACTTTATGATGTCCTGTATCAGTAAGTCTTTTGAACAGCTAAAAGATGATTGTACAAATTAATATTATACCTTGTAAACCTCACCAAATCCACCTGCACCCAACTTGTTATCGGTCAAGAATCTATTTGTGGCTGCTTGGATTGTCCCAAAATCAAATTGCAATGCCTCTACAGGCAAAATTTCATTTCCAGCTGCACAGCCAACATAAGTGTAAGAGTAAATTTCATGGAGCCCCCAAGGTTTATCTTTTCGTCAATAACCTCCCTCTATCGATATATTCAGAATTGAAAGTTCAGTGTAAATACATTGATACTTAATTATAGACAAGAGAAAATGGTTATCTATTTTATCAAGGCTTTTTCGATTTTGTTTGTACCGTTTCCCTTTTTAGCATATTTATTCTTTCTCCTTGCTCACTGAGTTAGGAGAAAATAGCATGAAGATGATACAAACACCGCAAAGACAACTGTTGGAATGGTAATGGAAAAAATTATCTCTGATGAGATCTGCCCATTTTCTGCATACAAAAGAATGTCATCAAGTAAATATTAAAGCACACTTTTCTGGCCTTGCACAAAAACCTGATCCTTCAAACACCAGGTACAAAATAATATGCTTACCACTGGAATTTGTTGAGGAAGCTGGTGGTGGCGATGGAGGTGTCGCATTTTCTGGAGGAGATGGGGACGTAGGTGGTGGAGAGGCCAAAGTATAGAAATGGTACATTTCAAACCTGATATTGCAACTTGGCCCGTAAACTCTTCCTCCCATATTTCCATTACAGCAATCAGGAATCTGACTAACACGCCTGGATAAGCATATTCTGCAATCAGATTGCGTTATGTCTGGACTGCACTGCACAAGCCCATATATATGTTCACATCTCCAGCAGCAAAAAAGTTGCTGGAAGACACTGCCTGATTAACAAGACGGTTCATCAAAGCTGCCAAAGTGATATTGAATTGACCGGGGTCTGCAACATTATATATGTTCCAAGCATACACAAGTGGCTCTTCTACCATATCTGAAAATATAGACCCGTTAGAGTACCGCAACATACACAGATCATACCATATAATTGCTTCTTTCTGTCTTGAACAGCGATTTATAATATCATCACTAGCGACCTTGACACAACTTTGGCACAACTCAGTGGAGACATCTCCTCTACAAAGAGAAAGGCCATTGGCTCTATCAAGACTCTGACCGGTGCTTGTATTGTAGAATCCATTGCTGCGCGTAGCATTCGATTGCAGAGAAGCAAGAATTACATTGAGGCTAGCTGGGAAGGCACTGTTTTGCAGTGTAATTTCTTGTATTTGTACAGAAGTGGTATACATAAAATGGTTGGGCAACACTGGACGAAATGAGTATGCAAATGACAAAGGCAAAAACATGATCCAGATGGAACAACACCATTAAAATACGGAGAAGATATGCAATTTCAATGACAAATAGAGGAATCCCATTAAGGTATTAATTACAATTAAGCAGCATTTAAAAACTCCAAGCAAAGAGAGGCTGACTTGACTCCACAGACAGCGTTTTCCCACCATGGCAGATTACTGGTCTTGAGAAAATCACGGCACATGAGGTAGCAACCGGTTCTCAATCAGATTTGTCAAACCTGAAGTTTCCAAGCTTTTGACTTTTTTCCTTGCATAACTGTTGACCCAATAGTTTCTGAAGAAGACCAGACTTTTTGGTGCTTCGAATATTGTCCAGGTTTAGATATTACAAGTGAAGACCAGACTTTTTGGTGCCCATGGTACCAAAATACTTTTTTTTGAAACAGCGATTTTATTAGAAAAAAGCCCAGCAGACTAGAAACACACACAGAACCAATATTGCTTTCATCAAAAACCCCCCATTTTTGCTTGTGTTCAACCAAGCACTACAACATAAATACAAAACCACTTATTTGTTAGTATTTGAAGATAGTTGAGGCACAATGGACACAAAGAAGAAGGATTTAGTTGAGAAATGGTTTAAGAAAATTAGGAGCTTTTTATCTCCTTTTTATTGAAGTAGTTGTGCTTTTATGTATTACAAAGTGGGTTTGTTTTTCAAGTAATTCAAATTACAGACATTGAAGCCTATTTATAGGCTGTATAAGTCGGTCATTACAACATTTTTTAACTAATTGAAATTTCTAGAATCTAAGTTACAACTAACAAGAAAATATTATAATAATTGCTTAAGTCAGCAAGAACTTGATTATTCTAGAGAAGACTAGAACTCTAATTGCATTTGTTAGATTATACTAGAGTTATCTTGAACTTCTAGATACCTTCTAGAATGTGCAGCACCGACTTCAACACTCCTCCTTGATGCACATTCTGTTGACGTCGATCAAACTCCGAAGTAGTTCAAATCTTTCTTTCGGCAATGCCTTAGTGAAAATGTCAGCTAATTGTTCTTTAGTCCTGCAATACTCGAGTTCAATTTCTTTGTTCGCTTCAGCTTCTCTCAGGAAATGATACTTGATTGCAATGTGTTTTGTTCGACTATGGAAGATGGGATTTTTGGCCATTGCAATTGCGGATTTGCTATCGCAAAGGATCTTTGTAGCTTGATTATATTTTTCTCCCATGTCTTTGAATATTCGTCTTAGCCATATAGCTTGACTAGCTGTAGTAGCTGCTGCGACGTATTCTGCTTCTGCTGATGACTGTGCTACACTGTCTTGTTTCTTGGATGTCCATGAGAATATTCCTGAGCCCAAAGAGAATGTATATCCTGAAGTACTCTTCATGTCATCCATTGATCCTGCCCAATCACTGTCCGTGTAGCCAATCAATGTAGACTTGTCTGTAGGTTTGAACCAAATGCCATAGTCTTTTGTGCCTTGCAAGTATCTGAGTATCCGCTTTGCTGCCCCCGTAGTGAACTTGAGTCAGATTCTGCATAAACCTTGAAAGTAGACTTGTAGCATACATAATATCTGGTCTTGTGGCAGTCAAATACAACAAGCTTCCAATAAGACTTCTGTAAATTGATACATCTGCCTTGTTTGACCCATCTTCCTTTCTGAATTTTTCATTAGTAACGAGAGGAGTTGCTACTGGCTTGCATTCGCTCATCTTGAATTTCTTGAGTAGACTCTCCGTGTATTTCTTCTGAGACATGAAGATTCCAGAATTTTCTTGGTTTATCTCAATACCAAGAAAGTAGTGCATCAAACCCAAGTCTGTCATCTCGAAAGTCTTCATCATATCTTCTTTAAATTCTTTCATCATCTTCTCATTGTTTCCTGTATAGATGAGATCATCTACATATAAAGAAACAATAAGGTAATTGTTACCTTGGGTTTTGATGTATAGTGTTGGCTCACTTTTGCTCCTCCTGAATTCATGACTTGTAAAGTATTCATCAATTCTGCTGTACCAGGCTCTTGGTGCTTGCTTTAACCCGTACAACGCTTTCTTTAATTTGAGAACTTTGTCTTCTTTTCCTGGAATCACGAACCCTTGAGGTTGCTATACATATATCTCTTCTTCAAGATACCCATTCAAGAATGCTGACTTCACATCTAGTTGATGGATTTGCCATTTCTTTTGTGCAGCGAGGGCAACAAGAGCTCTAATCGTATCCAGGCGAGCAACAGGAGCAAATGTTTCATTGTAGTCGACTCCATATTGTTGAGAGTATCCTTTTGCGACTAGCCTTGCTTTATGTTTCTGTATAGAACCATCGGAGTTGAGCTTTGTCTTGTAAACCCATTTGACTCCAATGATTTCTTTGTCATTTGGATAGTCCACCAACTCCCAGGTTTTATTCTTCTCGATCATCTTTATTTCTTCCTGCATAGCTTTGATCCAAACTTCTTGTTTGGATGCTGCTTCATAATTTTCTGGTTCAAGAGTTACAAAATTGCAACTCTCATAAATTTCTGTTAAAGATCTTACTTTTCCCGGTGTTGTTTCTGGAGAGGACACTTCAAGCTGGGTAGTTGTTGTTTGTGCTGGACTCTCTAATTCTTCCGGTTCAGCTGCCGCTTCTTCTGGTTGTCGTGGTACTACTGATTGCAGATGAATCTTTTTCTTCTCAATCTTCTTTTCATCCCAATTCCATGCTGCATTTTCATCAAACTCCATGTCTCTGCTAATGATAATTTTATTAGATTTTAAATTGTAGATGCGGTAGCCTTTTGACTGAGAGCCGTATCCCACAAATATTCCTTTCTCAGTTTTGTCATCCAGCTTGCTCCTTTTTTCTTTTGGAATGTGTACATAGCATATGCTTCCGAAAACTCGAAGATGCTTTGCTGAGGGCTTTCTTCCGCTCCATGCTTCAACTGGAGTTTTATTCTGAACTGCCTTAGTCGGACACTTGTTAAGTAAATATACCGCTGTGTAAACTGCTTCAGCCCAGAATGTATTTGGAAGACCCTTCTCTTTTAACATTGCTCTTGCCATCTCCATTACCGTCCGATTCTTTCTTTCGGAAACACCGTTTTGTTCTGGTGCATAGCCGACAGTTAGTTTATGCTCTACACCTTCATCCTCGCAAAACTTGTCGAATTCTTTAGAGTTGTATTCTTTGCCTCGATCACTTCTTAATACTTTGATGTGGTGACCACTTTGTTTTTCCACATAGTTCTTGAACTTCTTGAAAATTCCAAACACTTGAGATCTTTCTCGAAGAAAATAGACCTGATGTAGTAAAAATTACTTTCAATTAAAATTGAGTTCGTTCACTGGGATCGGTGATTCAATTAGTTAAACTACTTAGTCTAGGGAAAAAATTAACACTAATCTAAGTGCGTAAAATTAAATTGCATAATGCTTTTGAGTTGGAAAAGTGATTTGGTTTCTTGAAAATACTTAAAAATGTAAACTTGTAAGCTAAAAATGTAAACTTTAACCTAAAGATGCAAACTTGAACAATAAAAATGCAATCTTGCAACAAACAAAACTAAGTTAAACACAACAAGCAACACACAACGTATGGATATGTGGGAGAGATCACTAGGGAATTAACATAACCTTCTTAGACCACTCAATGTCCTTACTTAGTCTCATTAAGCACTTCAAATCCAATTTTAGGGCTTGTTTATCATTAAGAACTAGGTTCTTACCATTGCCTCCACAAGGTCATGTGCCAAGCAATGGTCATCACCCATTAATTATATAAACTCTAAGCCAAAACAACATGGCATGGTCATGCACATATTATCTTTCTCAATTACCAAGCTCATAATTAGAATTGAGGTGGAAAGGTCTTTCACACCAAAACCCAATTTCATAGATAGTTTACACTACACACCCACATCAATTGTGGTCACAAAATAATATGAGTAGTAGATAAACTCAAATTAATCAAGTAAAAGAGACTAAAATCGAATTGAATTAAGAAATAGACTAATTAGTTCATAAAGTGGTCAAATACGATTACATTAATCCCCTAGCTAAATGATTAGTTACACATCAATGGAGAAATGAAAGAGAAAACAAAAGAGTAGAGAAAACCCATTGTCTTGAGAGCTCCCTCTTGCTTGCAAAACCTCCAAAGATGGATGGAGTGGTGGTGGTGAAGGAGAAAATATGAAAAGATGATGAAAATGGTGTAGAAAGGTGAGAACTTGGATGATTTTTGTAAGGTTGAAGATGATGAGAGATGAGAGGATTTTTGGGTCTGATGTCTCCTGATGAGGATGAGCAGAAGATGCAAATAAATAGGTAGGGCACGAAATGGGGGGAAAAAGACCGTTTTGCCCCTGATTTGCTGCGAGGCGAGTTACTGTGGCGACTTTGGAAGTCACCATGAGAAGTCGCCACAAGCACTCGAATTGTGGATCAGCTGAGGCAAGGGGATGTGGCGACTTTGGAAGTCGCCATGAGAAGTCGCCACACATGCTGCCCAATTGAGGCGACTTGGCGAGGTGACTGGGGGAAGTAGCCGTGGGAGGTAGCCTTGCACCCTGGAAATTTGTAGCTACTTGATGAGGTGACGGAGGTAAGTCACCTTGGTTGCTCGCCATACCTACTGGTCAAGTTCTCCAAAACTCCACTTTTGCTCAATTTTTAGCTTCAAATCCACACCTTAAGCTCCAATAGGATACAATCATCTAAATACCTGAAATTGCTACAAGTTAAGCATTAAATTCCGGATTTTACCCGGGAATTGATCAAAGGACAAGGAATTGGGGGGCTAAAATCCGATATTGAAGAGGTTCGATCAAACACCCCCAAACCTAACCCTTGCTCGTCCCCGAGCAAAATCAATAAAATAAGGGAAACATGCAATTGATGCCAACATGATCCATGCCAAAAGAATGTGCCAAGAAGAGCAATAGACAAAATTTTTGCTGAACTAAGAGTATTCCAAAGTCGATCAATAGAGTGGAATGCATGACACGAATCCCACATTAAACTGCCCTCATATTGGAGACTACTCACCCGAATGCCTTAGTCATAATTCGCCTTGACTGTAAGTCCTCACTAGGTATCACTCTTATTTTTCCACACAGAACCTAGGGGGACACTCACAACAACGTATGTGGACGAGTTTATGTCATGACAATTCAATTAATGCCACATACAACTACTCAAAAAGAACGCTCTTTTTAGTGAATAAGTCTCATGAAGGAATTGAAAACCATGAACGTGGTAGAGCGAGTAGAGATTTCGCATTCCCAAGGCATATTTCCTAGTGAATCGAATGGGCTTTTCCCTAAACTGTTTAGGCCAATGGTGAAATTGTGGTGAAGGGTGGATACGGTTAGCGGGGCTGAAGTTGTTGATCATGCTAAGGAGAAAGTACAATTCGCACAACATCTCATAACTAACTAAGCTAGCCATTTGGACTAACCCTTGAGATGCATGACTATTTACAAGACACAATTACATTGAAAAATTTGAGCTTGCTTGACAATGCTCTTTACTTCGAAATTCCTCTCTTATTGATGCTTTTTGCTTTGCTTTTTTTTTTTTTTTTTTTTTTTTTTTTTTTTTTTTTTAATCGAGAGAGGGACTATTTGCATCCTTCCTAACTATATACTAGCAGCTCAACAAAAGCTTACACAAAATTCTTTTAAGACATCTCCTTAACAAGGTCAACAACTTGGGTAGGTTTGTGTTTGGGTTAAGTGGTGGCCATATCTTCCATTTAGCATATGTAGGGCAATACACATTGTTTGGTTTAAGGTGTTTGGAGGTTAAGCACTACTAAAGCTCCATTGTCGTCTTCACTATTCCATCTACCAAGGGAATACAAACCCAAAACAAGATATCCACAATAATTGAGTGTTCTATGGTTGTCAATGCAATTGATATGATGAGACCTCATGATGCACAAGAACTTAGAGAAAAGTGTTTAAGAGTGGAAAACTTGTCCCTCAAAATTACGCTTTTTATGCTTGTGTTTGTGATTCTCTCTAAGGGTAGTCTCCACTATTAGACTTTGACACCCGAGCACTGAGTCTTCGCAATTTAGACACTAGAGACAGGGACTATGCTCGTGACAAGCAACACACTCCTAGATTAACCAAGGCTACTCAAATTCCAGCACAAAAAACTCAATCATGGCAAACTTTGCGAAAAACAAATTTATTTTGAAAATGTTTTTGACATAGAACACATCAAGCACCTTACAACACCCCCAAACCTAGATTCAACATTGTCCCCAATGTTGACAATGAGAACCCGGCAAGGAAGGCGCTACACAAAACTAGGCACCTGGCACCAAAGCAAAATAAATAAACCAACATCCGCAATAAAGTCTAATGAAACTAAAAACTGCACCAAATCCAAAAGCTGCAGTAAAGTCTAACAAAATATAAATCCGCAGAATAAAGAAAACAAAGCAGAAAATAAATGTAAGTCAGTGAGAATAACACTATGGATCCCGGCCTCCACGCCTCCCGTGGGTGATATTGATGCCTGCACCTTCAAGGGCTCCCTGGATAGCAGCGTTCGAAGAAACCAGCCCGTCAATCTTTTTGTTCATCCCTCTCAGCATAGTCATGATGCCTTCCAATGTGGCTTCCCCTGCCTCAGCATCCGGATCATCCTCTAGGTCCTGCTCCATGTAGTCTTCATCTTCGTCCTCATCCTCTTCATTTCCTTCCTCTTCAATGGGGCCAAGATTTTCTAACTCATCTATGTCGAGGCCTTCATCATCATCTTCCTGCACGTTCCGTGGGAGAGGTGGAAACCCTCGAAGCCTAGCAATTGCATTATACGCGTTCTTCCCAATCAGTGCTCCATGAGGCAAAACTGTCAGGGGCGCCTCATAAGCGGCAACACCGGCCTCCAAACAAAAGTGGGTGATGAGGCATGGAAAACGGAGGCTGCCCTTGAGAGATTTTCCAAAGTCAAACATGCTCTTCATGATAATCTCTCCAATGTTTATAGGAAGGCGGTTCATAACACAAAAAAGAAGCTTGGCAATCTCTGGATACACATAAGTCCTGTGCCTGGTGGGGTGAAGGTAACCACTGAAAAATATGAACCAAAAGGCAGCTTCAGGTTTGATGCGCACGTATTCCATCATCCGGGATGACTTGTTCCAAGCAAAACTCCCATTCTGGTGCAAGTTGGCTGCTAAACGACCATCATATTCTTCCTTAAAGTACTCATGATTTGGGATGCCATCGACGGTACCCTGAACATCTGCTGTCCCTAACCAACTGTTGATAAGTGGAGCACTGATCACCACAAGCTTGTCACGCACCATAACAGGCATCCCTTCATTATAGAACAAATCCGGAACCATGGAAGCATAAAATTCCTTGACCAATTCCAAAGTACCACGGTTCGGGCGCTGCACATACTTCTTCCAACCCAAGGCTTCCACAGCCTCTCTGACAAACGTGCCCTTCAACCCTTCCATATCAATACCCCTTTCCACAATGCATTTCCTACCCCTAATCTTACCCAAACGGGTCTTGAAATCCGGATTTGGAGCACCCCAAGTTTGAGAATTCTTTCCCTTTTTGCTTGGTTTCTTACGTTTGGAAGGATTGGTGTTCCTCCCACTTCCGGAACCGACCTCAAAATTCGCCCTTGAAGACATCCTCTACCTTCTCTTGCTGAAATTCGGAACTCACAAGCACCACCACAAAAACACACCACAAAGATCCACCACAAAAATTCCACAACACAATTCTAGAGCCCTAGAGTTTATGAAACGAAATCCAACCACAATCCACTCCTAAAGATGATTTCTAGCAATGAAATAGAGAGGGGAAGTGATTAGACTTACCTTTGATGAAGACCCAAGTTGATTTCTTGCTTGGAGAGAGGTTGGGAGTGATTTAGGGCAAATTTGGGGAAGAATGGCGTGAATGGGCGAAGTGGGGTATTTAAACCCGTCGGGTGTGGCGACTTCATGAGGTGACTTTGAAAGTCGCCTCACTTAGTCGCCATGGTGAAACGCCACCGTTTTGATTAGTTGGCCGCTGTGGCGAGATTTTGTGGCGACTTCAGATATCGCCTCATTTTGTCGCCTCACAAACTGCTCCAATTTCTCGATTTTGTGGCGAGATTTTGTGGCGACTCTATAACTCGCCTCATCTGGTCGCTTCACACACTGCCCCAATTTTTTGAATTTCGTGGCGAGATTTTGTGGCGACTATTTTTACTCGCCTCATGTGGTCGCTTCACTCACTGCCTCAATTTCTCAATTTTGTGGCGAGATTTTGTGGCGACTCATTAACTCGCCTCATTTGGTCACTTCACACACTGCCCCATTTTTTTTTCTTTCAGTTTTTGGATTTTAATCTTCTTTCCCCAAGGCTAAATTCCTCCACCTAGAAAAGGACTTCACATAGCAATTCTCACAAAAATATCAGTAGCGTTAGCTCAAAATTTCCACCCCCAAACCTATACATTTCATGGCCCATTAGTTCAAAATGGAAATAAGATTCATGACATGCATAAATTGGAGGATGGATGCTACATGCAACTACCAAACAAGGTATGAACTGAATAAAACTAAAATTAAATTGAAATAAAGTAAACAAGGTAAGGAACGGTACCAAGGTGGGTTGCCTCCCACCAAGCGCACGATTTAACGTCTAGGCAAGACGGTTGATGAGAGCACTACGGCTCTTCAAGCGCAAGGACCTCCAACCAAGTGACTTCTCCCAATTTGTAAGGCTTGACCCTATGCCCATTGACCTTGAATTTGTCACCCGTCTTCTCATTCTCTACTTCCACCGCTCCATGAGAAAAGACTTGTGTCACCCGGAACGGTCCAAACCATCTAGACTTCAATTTTCCGGGGAATAACCTCAAGCGGGAGTTGAACACGAGCACTAGCATACCCGGGCGAAGCTCCTTACGGACAATCATCTTGTCATGGATCAACTTGGTTTTTTCCTTGTACAACCTTGAACTCTCATAAGCATCCAAGCGAAATTCTTCGAGTTCACAAAGTTGAAGTTTCCTCTCCTCTCCGGCTTTATCATCATCAAAGTTCAATTTCCGGACCGCCCACAAGGCACGGTGTTCAAGTTCAACCGGGAGGTGGCATGCTTTCCCAAAGACCAACCTATATGGGCTCATCCCAATAGGTGTCTTGAATGCCGTCCGATAGGCCCACAAGGCGTCATCTAGCTTCAAAGCCCAATCTTTCCTTGTTGAATTCACGGTCTTCTCTAGGATTCCCTTGATTTGCCGGTTGCTCACTTCCACTTGGCCCGAAGTTTGTGGGTGGTATGGGGTGGCTATCTTATGCCTCACACCGTATTTTTTCAAAAGGGCAACAAATGACTTGTTGCAAAAGTGTGTTCCCCCATCACTTATAATCGCCCTAGGAGTCCCGAATCTTGCAAAGATCGTCTCCTTCACAAATTTCACCACACATTTACTATCATTGGTCTTCGTAGCCTTTGCCTCTACCCATTTGGAGACATAGTCAACCGCCACAAGGATATAACTATAACCACAAGATGATGGGAAGGGTCCCATAAAGTCGATGCCCCACACATCGAAAAGCTCTATCACCAAGTCTAAAGATAAGGGCATCTCATTCCTCTTGCTTATGTTCCCCGTGCGTTGGCACCTATCACATGCCGAGCAAAACCGGACCGCATCCTTGAATAGGGATTCCCAAAAGAACCCGGATTGCAACACCTTCAATGCCGTCTTCCGTGCACCGAAATGCCCCCCACATTGTAACTCATGGCAAAACTTCAAGATGTCATCTTGCTCACTCTCGGGAATGCATCTTCGAATTACCGAATCGGGGCCATGCTTGTACAAGAATGGGTCATCCCAAAAGTACCTCTTTGCTTTTGATAAAAACCTCTTCTTTCCTTGTGAATTCAATTCTTTTGGAATGATGCCACTCACCAAGTAATTCACCATGTCGGCAAACCATGGCTCCTTTTCTTGCATCACTAAAAGTTGTTCATCCGGAAAACTCTCTCTCAAGGGTAACTCATCCTCCTCTTCCGGATTTTCTTGCACCAATCTACTCAAGTGATCCGCAACCACATTCTCGCTACCCTTTTTGTCTCGTATCTCCAAATCAAACTCTTGAAGTAGAAGGATCCACCGAATCAATCGAGGCTTGGCATCCTTTTTCCGTAGGAGATACCTAAGGGCTGCATGGTCGGAGAATACGATGACCTTGGCTCCCACCAAATATGCTCTGAACTTCTCTAAGGCAAAGACCACGGCTAGGAGTTCTTTCTCCGTGGTAGAGTAGTTCAATTGGGCGTCATTTAAGGTCCGTGAAGCATAGTAGATCACGTGCGGGACCTTATCAACCCGCTGCCCCAAAACGGCTCCGATAGCATAATCCGAAGCATCACACATCAACTCAAAGGGCAACTCCCAATTTGGTGGAACTATCACCGGTGCGGTTGTCAAGGCATCCTTCAAAGTGTCAAATGCCACCATACACTCATCACTCATATCAAACTCCGTCTCTTTTTGTAGAAGAACACACAAGGGTCTTGTTATCTTCGAGAAATCCTTGATGAAACGCCGGTAAAACCCCGCATGTCCTAGGAACGATCTAATGTCCTTGACCGATCTTGGAGGTTGTAGACTTCGGATCACTTCTACCTTGGCCTTGTCTACTTCTATCCCCTTGTGAGAGATCACATGCCCGAGAACTATACCCGATTGCACCATGAAGTGGCACTTTTCCCAATTCAACACCAAGTTGCTCTCTTCGCATCTTTGAAGGACTAAGGTGAGGTTCTTCAAACATAGATCAAAGGAATCTCCAAAGACGGAGAAATCATCCATAAACACCTCTATGATCTCTTCCACCATATCCGAAAAGATAGACATCATGCACCGTTGAAAGGTGCCCGGCGCATTACAAAGTCCGAATGGCATCCGTCTATAGGCAAACGTCCCGAATGGGCAAGTGAAAGTGGTCTTCTCTTGGTCTTCCGGTGCTATGACTATTTGGTTGTACCCCGAATACCCGTCAAGGAAACAATAGTGACTATGCCCCGCCAAGCGCTCTAGCATTTGGTCAATAAACGGGAGAGGGAAGTGGTCCTTTCTTGTGGCCGTGTTTAGCTTCCTATAGTCAATACACACCCTCCATCCCGTTTGAAGCCTTTGTGGGACCAACTCATTTTGCTCATTCCGGACCACCGTGATACCCGATTTCTTAGGCACCACATGGATCGGACTAACCCATTTGCTATCCGATATGGGATATATGATCCCCACTTCCAAAAGCTTCAAGACTTCTTTCTTTACCACTTCTTTCATAATCGGATTCAACCGCCTTTGAGCTTCTCTTGTCGGTTTGGCTTCTTCCTCAAGGAAAATCTTGTGCATGCAAACCGTTGGGCTTATCCCTTTGATGTCTTCAAGTGACCACCCAATTGCCGACTTGTGCTTTTGTAGCACCTCAATAAGTCTCTTTTCTTCCTCATCCTTCAATTCCGAAGCCACAATAACCGGATAGGTTTCATTCTCCCCCAAGTAAACATACTTCAATGTAGTTGGAAGTTCCTTGAGTTCCAACTTAGGGGGTGGATCTTTGGCAAGGCTCACATTTGAGACTTCAAGGTCTTCAAATTCTTCTTTTCTCTCTTGCTCTTCTTCGGATTCGGAATTTTCTTCTACCTCTTGGTCTTTCTCCTCCCAATCCCATTCGGCCAACTCTTCCAAATCTTCATCCTTGAACACACCATCAACTCCGGGGTCTAGTATCCCAATAAAAGAACAATCGTCCGCTCCCACCGGGTATGACGATGCCTCGAAGAGCTTGAACTCTATAGTCTCATCCAACACGGTCATAGTAAGTTTCCCATGTTGCACATCAATGAAAGTCTTCGCGGTTGCCATGAATGGCCTACCCAAGAGGATAGGTCTCATATTTGTTTCTCCGCTCACGTCATCCATATCCATGACCACAAAATCTGCCGGGATGATCAACTTGTCCGCTTGCACCAATACGTCTTCCACGATCCCTCTCGGATATCTCACGGACCCGTCGGCTAGAAGTAGTGACATGGTGGTCGGCTTTAGCTCATTTAACTCCAACTGCTTGTAGATGGCAAAGGGCATCAAATTGATGCTCGCCCCTAAGTCCAACATGGCTCTCTCAAGCTTGGCACCTCCGATCGTGATGTTAATACAAAAACTACCCGGGTCCTTAAGCTTGGGCGGGAGCTCCTTCTGTAGAACGGCACTAGCATTTCCCATGATACACTCTTGGTGGTTTGGCCCAAACTTCTGCCGGTTGGTGTGGAGGCTCTTGAAAAATTTTGCATATGCCGGCATTTTTTCGATCATGTCAAGTAGGGGGATGTTTACATTCACTTTGGAGAGGATGTCAAATATATCCTTAAAAGACTTGCTCAACTTGTCCCTTGCTACCCTCCCCGGATACGGAATTGGTGGTATGTAAGGGTTTTGTGATTTGTGTAGAGTGGAGGTCTTTTTAAGGTTTGGTTCAACTACTACTTCTTCCTCCTCTCTAGTCTCATTGACCCTAGTGTCTTCAACTCTAGTGTTTTCCCTAATATTGACTTCGGACTCCTTGGGCTTTTTCCTCTTGGGTTCACCAACATCTTCGGTATCTAACACACGGCCACTCCTCAACACGGTCATAGACTTGGCTTGCTCTGATTGGCTAGGGAATCTTCCCGGCTCATTTCGGTGTACCGTGTCGGATATTTGCCCCATTTGTGTTTCTAGCTTCTTCATGGAGGCCTCCATGTTGGTAAACTTCCGGTCGGTCGCTTGTATGAAGTTGTTGAGACTTTGATCAGTGGTTTGAGAACTTTGAGCAAGGGAAGTCACCATATCCTCCAACGATGGCTTCCTTGGTTGATAGGGAACGTTGTCTCGGTTTGTGGAATTGTGCCATTGTTGAGGTGGATTGCTTGAACTTTGGCCTTGGTAGTTTCCCCGGTAATTCCCTCGGTTGTACTCTCCTTAGTTGTTTGGTGGAATGATTTGATGGCTATTCAAAGCGGTGTTTGGGTCGGAATAGGAGAAATTTGGGTGGTTGCGTAATCCGGGATTGTAGGTATTTGAATACGGGTCATTTCTTCCCCTTTGGTAATTCAAGGCTTGTACTTCCTCGGGCTCCTCTTGGTTCTCACTCCTATAATGATGACCACTATCACGCACATGACTTGCTCCGGCTTGTAGTTTACTCACATTCTTAGCTAGAGCCTCCATTTGCTTGGTCATGGTGGAGAGTTGAATGGCCACTTCGGTATTTCGATCAACATCATATCTTCCTCCCTTCCTTGCGGTTGAGCCTCTGTGGTAGGAGTTGAGAGCTAGTGTCTCATAAATCTCGGTGATCTCGGCTGCGGACTTCTTTGTAAGCACACCTCCACAAGCGTTGTCAACAAGTGCTTGAGTGAAGGGTGTCAATCCATCATAGAATGTGCGAACCTTGTACTCTCCGGATATCATGTGGGGCGGGCATTGCTCTAGAAGCTCCTTGTACCTTCTCCATGCTTGATGGAAGGGCTCACCGTCTTCCTCACTGAAACTTGCAATCTGGATCCGGATATCCTTTGTCTTTGGGGCAGGGAAGAATCTACCAAAGAACCCTTGGCACACATCGTTCCATGTAGCGAAAGTTCCGGACCTCAATGACCCGAACCATGTCTTGGCTGCGCCCTTCAAGCAATAGCGGAAGCACCTCATCTTCAATTGCTCCTCTGTGAGTCGGCCTATTGGGAAGCTCTCCACAACGGATAGATAATCCTTCATGAACTGAAGAGGGTCTTCCGTATCTGTGCCATTATAGGTTGGAAGCATGCCCATGTGCATACTCCTCAATTCGTAGCTCCTTGCCGCCGCATCGAGCACGATAGGTGAGGGTTGGTCTCCAAGCATTGGTTGACCGGACTCCTTCATTGCCCGGATATCATCATCAAAGTCCCGTGTAGGGGAACCCGGTGGACTCCCATGAACATCTCGGCCTTCTCTAACCCCTTGTCCACCATGAACACCTCGTTCCTCTCTGTCACCCGGAGCGCCTTGCTCACCGTCTCTATCCATTTCTGTAGTAGAGATGTCAAGGTTGCCTAGATCCACAACAATGTCTAACCCCTCAAACTGTCTAGCAAGCTGGCCCACACGGTTGATGTTGTCGTTGGCAGGGAACAGAAATCCTCCTTGCGAACGGCGTCCGTGCATGCACCTGAAAAACCTGAAACACTAGAAACAAAACTACCAACGGAGTAAAATGATACAAAAACTAAAATAAACTAAAAGGTAAAATGACACACACTACTCTAAAAAAACTAACTAGATTCAACTAATGAATCTACGCCGATCCCCGGCAGCGGCGCCAAAATTGATGTAGTAAAAATTACTTTCAATTAAAATTGAGTTCGTTCACTGGGATCGGTGATTCAATTAGTTAAACTACTTAGTCTAGGGAAAAAATTAACACTAATCTAAGTGCGTAAAATTAAATTGCATAATGCTTTTGAGTTGGAAAAGTGATTTGGTTTCTTGAAAATACTTAAAAATGTAAACTTGTAAGCTAAAAATGTAAACTTTAACCTAAAGATGCAAACTTGAACAATAAAAATGCAATCTTGCAACAAACAAAACTAAGTTAAACACAACAAGCAACACACAACGTATGGATATGTGGGAGAGATCACTAGGGAATTAACATAACCTTCTTAGACCACTCAATGTCCGTACTTAGTCTCATTAAGCACTTCAAATCCAATTTTAGGGCTTGTTTATCATTAAGAACTAGGTTCTTACCATTGCCTCCACAAGGTCATGTGCCAAGCAATGGTCATCACCCATTAATTATATAAACTCTAAGCCAAAACAACATGGCATGGTCATGCACATATTATCTTTCTCAATTACCAAGCTCATAATTAGAATTGAGGTGGAAAGGTCTTTCACACCAAAACCCAATTTCATAGATAGTTTACACTACACACCCACATCAATTGTGGTCACAAAATAATATGAGTAGTAGATAAACTCAAATTAATCAAGTAAAAGAGACTAAAATCGAATTGAATTAAGAAATAGACTAATTAGTTCATAAAGTGGTCAAATACGATTACATTAATCCCCTAGCTAAATGATTAGTTACACATCAATGGAGAAATGAAAGAGAAAACAAAAGAGTAGAGAAAACCCATTGTCTTGAGAGCTCCCTCTTGCTTGCAAAACCTCCAAAGATGGATGGAGTGGTGGTGGTGAAGGAGAAAATATGAAAAGATGATGAAAATGGTGTAGAAAGGTGAGAACTTGGATGATTTTTGTAAGGTTGAAGATGATGAGAGATGAGAGGATTTTTGGGTCTGATGTCTCCTGATGAGGATGAGCAGAAGATGCAAATAAATAGGTAGGGCACGAAATGGGGGGAAAAAGACCGTTTTGCCCCTGATTTGCTGCGAGGCGAGTTACTGTGGCGACTTTGGAAGTCACCATGAGAAGTCGCCACAAGCACTCGAATTGTGGATCAGCTGAGGCAAGGGGATGTGGCGACTTTGGAAGTCGCCATGAGAAGTCGCCACACATGCTGCCCAATTGAGGCGACTTGGCGAGGTGACTGGGGGAAGTAGCCGTGGGAGGTAGCCTTGCACCCTGGAAATTTGTAGCTACTTGATGAGGTGACGGAGGTAAGTCACCTTGGTTGCTCGCCATACCTACTGGTCAAGTTCTCCAAAACTCCACTTTTGCTCAATTTTTAGCTTCAAATCCACACCTTAAGCTCCAATAGGATACAATCATCTAAATACCTGAAATTGCTACAAGTTAAGCATTAAATTCCGGATTTTACCCGGGAATTGATCAAAGGACAAGGAATTGGGGGGCTAAAATCCGATATTGAAGAGGTTCGATCAAGACCCAAGTCATTCTTGTATAGTCATCGATGAAGAGGATGAAGTACTTGTTTTGGCCATGTGTAGGAGTTCTCATCGGACCGCAAACATCTGTGTGCACCACCTCTAGCAACCTTTTGGCTCTTTGAGCTTTTCCTGTGGGGAATGGTTGGCGATGTTGCTTCCCGAGTAGACACCCTTCACACACATCATCTTTATCTCTGATAAATGGTAGATCCTTCATCATCTTTTTCTGATGGAGTATCTTCAATCCCTGAAAGTTGAAGTGACCGAACCGCCGATGCCATAACCAAGAATCATCTAGTTGCGCCTTCATAGCTGCTTCTGTAGCATAGCTCCACCGAATAGGAAAATTCTGGTTCTCCATTTTCACTCGAGCTATCACCGTGCTTTTATTGTTGTTGTCATAGATTGTGCAGGAATCTCCTTCAAAATGAAGAGAGTAGCCGTTCTGGATCATCTGTCCCACACTGAGCAAGTTTTGTTGCAAATTAGGTACTAGGAGAACATTTTTTATGAATCTTCTTCCCTTCTTGGTCTCGACGGCAATAGTACCTTTTCCTTTTACCTCCACCAGTGCACCATTTCCAAGCCTCACTTGTGACTTGTTAGATGCATCAATATCACAAAAGATGCTTGCATCACCTGTCATGTGATTACTGCAGCCGCTATCTATATACCATTTATCATTTTTCTCTTCACTTGCAGCTTGACAAGCATAGAAGAGAACTCCATCTTCATCTTTATTTTCAGAAAAATTAGCTTGATGATTTTGTTTTAAACGGCACACTTTTTCTACGTGTCCGAATTTTTTACAATTTCTACATTGTGGTTTCCCACGAAACCAACAATCTTTTTCTAGATGACTTTTCTTCTTACAAATACCACAAGGTGGGTATTTTGTATTTTTATCTTGATTATCATAGTTTCTAGAATTTTCTCCTTTAAAATTGCTTTTAGATTTTTTCCACCCAGATTCGGATTTCTGAGACTGAATATTCAGTTTGGACTGAAAGGCATTCTCTACAGAGTCCTCGTTTCTTTGACTAAGCCTATTTTCATAAGCTTCTAGAGAGCCCATTAATTCTGTCACTGAAAGTTTAGTTATATCTTTCGACTCTTCTATAGCCGTTATTATTGGATCATATTTTCCAGTGACACTAACTAATATTTTTTCTACAACTTTTTTATCAGAAATAGTTTCACCATAGGCACTCATTTGATTAACTATCTCCTTTATTCTAGCATAATAATTTTTTGCAGTCTCAGAATCCTTCATTTTAATATTTTCTAACTCTCTTCTTAGAGTTTGTAGTTTTACGATGCGTACCTTCTCACTACCGTGGAACTCCTCCTTCAAGATATCCCACGCTTCCTTGGTACTGGTTGCTCCCATGATCCTCGGAAACATCTCATCCGCTAAAGCTTGTTGAAGAAAGAACAATGCCTTGGAGCCTTTTTTCTTTTCATCTTTTGAAGTTCCGCACCCATCTTTGATTATCTCCCAAAGATCTTGAGACAGAAAGAATGTCTTCATCTTGATGCTCTAGAAATCGTAGTTGTCGCCATTGAATACTGGAACCGACATCGAAACTGATGAGTGACTTGATTTGGCCATGATGACAGCTTACGAAGGAACACCCAACAACAAATGCTTGACAATGATCGAACACGGCTCTGATACCACTGTTAGTATTTGAAGATAGTTGAGGCACAATGGACACAAAGAAGAAGGATTTAGTTGAGAAATGGTTTAAGAAAATTAGGAGCTTTTTATCTCCTTTTTATTGAAGTAGTTGTGCTTTTATGTATTACAAAGTGGGTTTGTTTTTCAAGTAATTCAAATTACAGACATTGAAGCCTATTTATAGGCTGTATAAGTCGGTCATTACAACATTTTTTAACTAATTGAAATTTCTAGAATCTAAGTTACAACTAACAAGAAAATATTATAATAATTGCTTAAGTCAGCAAGAACTTGATTATTCTAGAGAAGACTAGAACTCTAATTGCATTTGTTAGATTATACTAGAGTTATCTTGAACTTCTAGATACCTTCTAGAATGTGCAGCACCGACTTCAACATTATTCAAAAATCACTTTCAAAAATATCAAAAACCAAAGCAATGTATGTACCTTCAATATACACAGCGAATTTGATACACAATGCTGATCTTTTTCTGGGTAGAAAACCAAACAAGACACCGTTTTTCTTCCAAATCGAACACGAAAGAATTGCTACTTCGTGACATGAATTTTTCCAAGAAGCAGAAAAAATGAGTGAAATTTTGCAGAAGAGAGTTGAAGAAAGAACAGTACCTGCCCTGACAGACCCTTCTGTTACTTCCGTCAAAATGGATAACAGACATTGTAAATTGTCTAAAATACCCCTACCGTTACAAAATGGGCCTTCTTATTCTCAGCAACCAAAACTGGAATTTCAAGTCTGCAGATCATTTACAATTTGGGCCGACAATACGGGTCAGGCTCAGGCCCAATATGCAAAGCTGACGTGGTGACGTGCCACGGGATAGTTTACAACGTGGCAATCTTCACCATGGTATTGATAACCACATCAGCACCTTGCCAATGACGAGACCTGCCACGTCGGCAAAAGCTGGTGACGTGCTCACTCACGTCATTATTTCTGTGTCGACGTCACCAATAAAAGCTGAAGGGTGTTCATCCGTCGTTGATTTGCTGGAACTCCTTGATAGTAAGAAAAAAAAGGTCATTTGTAAAGCTGACTAGCTTTTAAGATTTGTACTGGCTCGAGAGATGGGGATTGATCCGGTGGTGGTAGAGACCGATGCTGCTGTTGTTGTGAATAGGATTAATGAGGGTAAGGACCTGAGTTCCTTGGATTGGTTCTTTCAGACACATAACTTTTTTTGAAAAGCAGACTTTGTTGATAGGCCAAGAGACCAAGCAAACAACAACAGGGGAAAAAGACCCCCACGCCAACATCCTCAAACACCTGCGACAAGGGTAGCACACCAGCCCTGTCGCTGGTTTTTGACAGACCAACCCAACAAAAAAAACCCCAGCACAGCCCTCCAACCAACAAAAACCGTACCCAACAATACAACAAGAAACCAAAAGAAGAATCTGCACCAACAACAAAAGCAAAACCAAAAACAAAACAGAGGGAAACCCTTCCCAAAAACAGCAGAGCACCAAGACAGCAACCAAATGAAGACGAAATCAGCCTGAATCAAATCAAGGACCATTCTACCAGATCCCTATCACCCTCAGCGCCTTTTTCAGACACATACCTGATGATACAGGGTATGAGATTCGGTCCCATGGTCTTCGTGCCTATAAAGGGAAACCAGGTGGCATATTATTTAGCTAAATTAGCTTTGTCAAGCATTGAGGATCAGTTTTTGGTTGGAAGAATCTCATCTGTGTGCATTGAGACTTAAGGTTAAAAAAAAAATACATCCATAAACATATTTTAGCAATTAGCATTATATAACTCTTCGGTAAAAGAAAGATATCATAGGTTGATCTTATTCTATGTTGTAAGAATTAGCTATTCTGAATCTGATTACATTAAATAAAAATAAAATTAAAGGTTTGGGATGAGAGTAATCCCATGTAAGGAAATATGAACGTATAAATATATACCGTGGATCTTCCGTTCCGATCTTGCCATGGTAGCTTCTCTCCCTAAGCCGACTGGCACGAACATATCTCATAACTATATTGTTGGATGGTCTGGCGTTATATTCTCCTCAACTAAACCAAAATCCCAGCTCTCCTGCCACCAAAAATTGAAAATCTACTTTTTTACTCATTGATCTAATAATTGATTGCCATTTCTTTAATTTGACATTTTCTATCGACAACATAATCATCTTGTACATAATAATACAACCAACAATATAACATGTAACTAAAATCAATTTATATATATATATATATATATATATATACCAGCGACGAATACAGACATCTAACTATCAATATAAAAAAAAATTAGAGTCAAGTAAAGTTATTGATACCTTCACTCGCCACGGCATTGTTGGTGTGAAAATTAGGAGACACAAGAGTTTCAATGTACACACGCTTGTTATGGTACCGATCATTACCAACAAAAACAGTGTGCACATCATCACCTTTTCTCCATCCATCATCATCTAAATTCCCAAATAAGTATTCACTGTCTTTCCAAGAACACTTGTTCGGTATTGCTTGTTTAGTCCACGATTCTTTCACACCATATTTCTCCATAATCCAAAATTTTTCCTCATGATTGATGATGCAAAGACAGTCTCTCAACACCGTAAACCGTTTAAACTTTTGAAAAACTTGGTCGAGTGAGGGAAAAATTTTGAATTTCTCTTCTACCAAATCAAATGCCACAATCTGTGGGGAATTATGCTCACGGTCATAGAAGTCAACCACCCAATGAATTGCTCCATTGAGAGGGACCCCATACTTCCAATGGAGTGGCCAATACGCAAGATAATTTATATAATTAAAAGGAAAATCACATTTAATAGTTTTCCAAGAATTATTTCTAAGAGAGAAAATCTGTACGATTCTTCTTTCAATATCGATTTTAACAAACTTGTAGTCGTCCATGGATTCAACATATCCGAATCCGAAGCCAAGTAAGATGTTGAACTTCATAATAGAGGATTCCTCGGATTCCATATAGGGTATTTTCTTGTATTCTCTAGTCGAAGGATTGTATATGAAAAAATCATGACCAGACATTTGAGTGCAAAACAATCCATTGGAAGATTCAAAGACCCAAGAGATCCTAGGACGATAAGATGATGTTGGTTCCTGCTGCAGAAGAGATGTTTCAGGGTCTATGTGGCAGAGAGATGCATCATTAAAAAGAAGAAATTTTTGTCTTCGATTTCGAGCCAGGTGCAGTTTGACAAATCGAGGTTGGATTATTAAAATTGACCAAGATTTAGATACACACTTGAATCGACAAAGAGATCTTACCGGCAACAACATGCTTGGCTTTTGAGTTATTGAGTAATTAAAAAAGCGAAGCAGGAAATAATAATAAGATAGAATTCCAATTTCCAAGTAACCTATTTATAGGAAGTAATTTCCTTGTGTTTTAAGGAGTATGACGTGGTGACCTTGGATTGGTCAAAAAGGATTCCAATTCTACTTTACCTTGGTTAATTTATTTTTAAGAATAAAGAATTATGCAGTGCAATATCCAAGAAAAAATAAAATAAAAAACGTTCGCAAAATAAAAAAGATTTTGAGCCTGTCAGACAACCGTGCGACCACCTCAGGTGGTGATACCAGCCTAAGAACGATCCTCTGCAGCGCCACTCATCCAAGGATGGGTGAGACCATTAATCACGCTCTGATCACACGGTCATGATTCATCCACCAGACTTAATATCCTGTCTCCTAAGAACTCAAGGATACAGAGGTACGAGCCTATAGAACAGATCCTGTTCAAGTAAGGTCGTGATATGTAAAGCAGCACCTCTAGTATTATATAGCGTGCTTTGTGTCTCTGAACTTTCGATGTGGGATAATATTCGCACTGTATTGCAACTCTGACAAATAGCAAAACCATGTTGAAGATTCCCTTTTATCCAAAGTGGAGTTCTCTACTGGTTGGGGTTTTGTGGTGCTTGTGATCCGATGGAGTCAGAGACGCAGAGGACGAAACCAATAGCTGCTTTCATGGCCTTTGGCACCAACGGTGATGTCTACCCTATCGCCGTAAGTCTCTTCATTCCGAGAAGCACTTTTCTCAAAAGCACTTCTGTTTAACGCTTTTGTTTAAAAATGCTTGCAGGCCATTGCTGCAGCTTTTGCTTGCGACCAGAAACAGTACCATGTGGTTCTCATAACCCATTCAGCTCACGAAGTTTCTCTTGTTTTGGGGATCAAAATCTAGGTTATTGATATGAGTTCCCTACAGATGGAATTAAAATCAGAAATTTACTTATATAAGTGAAATGTAAAAATTGGTGTGGATTTTTTTTTTTTTTTTTTTTCTATTCTTTTAATGCAAACTTTTTCTTGTGCAAAGGATAATGGAAAAGAACACAAAAGACACAACATATATCTATCGGACTGCTACTTTTTTAATGAGATACAGAAATCAGATCAAAAGTTTATTAGTAATTTGTCGAGATAAAGCAAGCACTACTAACACTAACACTATCCGAATAGCTGTTCCCACAACACGAGGAAGAGCAAGAGTTAACACATAGAAATCAAGTCAAACGTTTGTTAGCACATAGAAATCAAGCATGCGATCTGGGGTTGTCGTAGCTTGAAGGCTGTTCATGATGCTTGGCTAGCAGTGGTGGTTTTGGGTGATACAAAAAAATGTTTGGAGGTGTTAGCACAACCGATCGAAACATGGTGGTCCAATGGATTACCAGGTATGTGTGCTAATGTATTGCTGGAGTGGTCTCGTAATTATGTTTCAGAATTTTCCGATGAGGCTTTAGATATGGAAGGGAATATGGTGGGGATCGGACTAGTTATTCACAACTCAAAGGGTAATGTGATGGCTTCGAGTTCTCAGAAATAGAGGCAAACTACTCTCCTCAAGTGGCGCGCGGAGGCAGTGGCTGTTTTATACTTTTATTGGGTCTGCAGCTGGATCGAGAGACGGGGATTGATGCTGCTGTTGTTGTGAATTGGATTAATGAGGGTAAGTACCTGAATTTGGATTGGTTCTTTTAGACACGTAACTAATGATACAGGATTACAGGGCATGAGATGTGGTCTCATGGTCTTTGTGCCTAGAAAGGGAAACCAAGTGGCATATTATTTAGCTAAATTAGCTTTGTCAAGCGTTGAGGATCAGTTTTGGTTGGAAGAATCTCATCCGTGTGTGTTGCGACTTGAGGTTAAAAAAAAAACATCCATAAACATATTTTAGCAATTAGCATCAACTCTTGTAGTAAAAGAAAGATATCATAGGTTGATCTTATTCTATATGTTGCTAGAATTAGCTATTCTGAATCTGATTACATTAAATATAAATAAAATTAAAGGTTTGGGGCGAGAGTAATCCCAGGTAAGGAAACATGAACGTATCAATATATACCGAGGAACGATAAATAAAATTAAAGGTTTGGGGCGAGAGTAATCCCAGGTAAGGAAACATGAACGTATCAATATATACCGAGGATCTTTCGTTCCGATCTTGCCACAGTAGCTTCTCTCCCTAAGCCGACTGGCATGAACATATCTCATACCTGGTCTGGCTTTATATTCTACTCAACTAAACCAAAATCCCTGCTCTCCTGCCAACAAAAATTGAAAATCTACTTTTTCAATTGTTGATCTAATAACTGTTTGCCCTTTCTTTTTCAACATAATTATCTCGTACATAATAATACAACCAACAATATAACATGTAATATATATATATATATATATATATACACACACGATCAACGAATACCAACATCTAACTATCAATATAAAAAGAAATTAGAGTCAAGTACAGTTATTGATACCTTCACTTGCCACGGCGTTGTTGGTGTGAAAATTAGGGGACACAAGATTCTCGACATACCCACGCTTGTTAAAGTACTCACTGTCGGGTGTTGCAATTTTAGTCCACGATTCTTCCGCACCGTATTTTTCCATAATCCAAAATTTCTCCTCTCTATTGATGATGCAAAGATGGTTTCTCAACACCGTAAACCGTTTTATATGTCGAAAAACTTGATCGCGTAGGGGAAAATTTTTGAATTTCTCTTTGACCAAATCAAATGCCACGATCCATGGGAAATTATACTCACTTTTATAGTAGTCAACCACCCAATGAATTGCTCCATTGAGAGGGATCCCATACTCCCAAGGGAAGAGCCCATACGCATAACGATTTATATGATTAAAACGAAAAACACATTTAATAGTTTTCCAAGAATTATTTCTAAGAGAGAAAATCTGCATGATTCCATCCACAATAAAGCATTTAACAAACTTGTAGTCGTCCATGGATTCAACATATCCGAAACCCTGTAAGCTGAAGAACAACCTACTATTGGATTCTTTCATGTGTATTTTCTTGTATTCTGTAGTCGAAGGATTGTATATGAAAAAATCATAATCAGGATGATCGAGCATTTGAGTGCAAAACAAGCCATTGGAAGGTTCGGAGACCCAAGAGATCCGAGGCTTGAAACGAAATTTACAACGAAAATTACGATAAGATGATGTTGGTTCTTGCTGCAGAAGCGTTGTTTGATTTGTTTCAGGGTCAAAGTGGTAGAGAAATTCACTATTAAAAAGAAGAATTTTTTGTCTTCGATTTCGAGCCAGTTGCAGTTTGACAAATCGAGGGTGGGTTATTAAAATTGACCAAGATTTTTTTTTTTGAAAGGCAAATTTATTCAGGGCCCAGAGACCACCCCCAAGCAGGGGACAACAGCAAAAACAGCCCGCCACCATCAAAGAACAGCGACAGGGGCAGCCAAAACACAGCCCCTGTCGCTGGACTTTGACAGGCCAAGCAACCAAGAGGAAACAAGAACAAAACAAACCCCCAAAACACCCCAGAGAAACAGCAGGCAGAACCACACCCCACAAGAAAGGCCCAAACAAATTGACCAAGATTTAGATACACTTGAATCGACATAGAGATCTTACCGGTAAGTATGAGAGTATGTCGATGATGAGATCCGGTGGACAATTCAACGATATGCTTAGCTTTTAAGTTAAAAAAGCAAAGCAGGAAATAATAATAAGATAGAATTCCAAATTCCAAGTAACCTATTTATAGGAAGTAATTTCCTTGTGTTTTACGGAGTATGACATGGCGACCTTGGATTGGTCAGAAAGGATTCTAATTCTACTTCACCTTAAACGACACCGTATCTGCCTCAAACACACAATTCAATTCCTTTTCCTGATTCGATTCGATTAGGGTTTCTTTGTTCTATCTGCTCTCAAGAATCCATAAAAATCTTTGCTTTTGTTCAATTCAACTAAACCAGACGATTCACGCCGCCGTCCACCTCCGCAGGCTGCCGTTTTATTATTCCGTTCGCTTCCGCCGTCACCGTCGCAGCCTGGTACGAAAGGCATCACCTTTAATATTTTATTAATTTCATATAATAATTATCTATTATGATATTTCATGGTGTATTGGTTGTGTGGTGGAGTTATTTATTTATTTTTCTTTTTTCAGTTATGTGTTTGAGTTTGGTTGCTTTGGATGTTGAATTCATATGTAAAGCTATTGATTTTCGACTTCATTGATGATTTTGAGTTAAATTGTCCAAAACATTTTGCTATTCGTAAATCGATTTTTTTTTTTTTCCGTTTAGTACTTTTTTTAAGTTCAGAATCTCACATAGGTTCATTTTGCTAATTGCAGTATATTAAGGTTTATGAGATTGATTGATATATTACGTTGCTTTGTGGGATTGGTTTAATTAGCTGATCGTAATTTTAACATGTGTTTTCGTTAATTACATCAGGATTGTTAATCTGTATCGGAAGATATGGACGTGGATGTTAATCATTATAAAGTTCTGGGATTGCCCTCTGGTGTGGAAGGGGCTAAACTAACCGAAAAAGAAATATCGAAAGCATATAAACTGAGGGCTTTGAAGTTGCATCCGGATAAAGTTACATGATCCAAATGCAGATGACAATTTCCAGAAGCTAAAGTCATCCAATGAGATTCTAAAAGATGAAAAAGCACAGAAATTGTTTGACGATCTTCTCAAAATCAAGCGTGAGAAGCAGCAGGATTCAAAAACGCAAAAAAATGATGTTTGATCTTGAAGAGAGAGAAAGGGCTGCATTTGCTCCAGATCCATCTGTTAAAGCTCGGGAAGAAGAGGAGAGGGTTGATATACAGCTTAAGGAGGAAATTGAAAAAAATACATGCAACAATGCTTGCAAAGAAGGAATCGCCTGCCTCATCCGCTCCTCAGAGAGAGACGAAACAAAGCGGGGATGGCGGGGCTGGGTTGGATAAGGAAAAGGTGATTATCCTTTATATAGGTTGTTCTTATTCTATGTTGCTAGAATTTAGCTCTTTATAAATAAAATTAAAGGTTTAGGGGGAGAATAATCCCAGGTAAGGAAACATGAATGTATCAATTTGTTGGGTTGATGAACCACTCATCAACCCTAAAACAAAACAAAACAACACTGTACAAAACAGGAACAAAGAAATCAAAATCAAAATAAATTCACACAAAAGTGTAACGGGGTTCTCTATTTCTTTTGAAATCACTCGGAAAAAAAAAAAAAAGGCTAAAGGTTGCTAGAATACGAGACCTTATTTTATGTTGCTATAATAGCTATTCGAATTACATTAAATATTAAACAAGATTAAAGGTTTTGAACGAGACTAGTGTAATTGTCCTAGGTAGGAAACGTGAGTGTATCAAGATGTACAGTGGATATTCCGTTCAGATCTTGCCACGATAAATGACTAGGTACTAGCTTCTCTCCAAGCCGACCGGCCCGAACATCTCTCATAACCATAATCCCAGCTCTCCTGTGAACAAAAATCGGAAATCAACATGAAACTAGGAACAATATATAACGATGTTTCATTTCGGATCGCTAGACTGCTGATGGAATATCAAGAAAAGAAATTAGAGTGAGTAAAGTTATTGATACCTTCACTTGTGAAGACGTCGTTGGTGTGAAAATTAGGGGACACAAGATTCTCCACGTACGCATACGTTTTATAACAGCTGATACCATTAAAAATAGTGAAACTATCATCATATCTTTGTAACCAGCCATCATCGCCTAAATTCATAAATAAGAAGCAGCTGTCTTCCCACAAACATTTGCCCGAGTACGGCTTATTCGGTACTAAAATTCTAGTCAACGATTCTTTCATACCGTATTCCTCCATAATCCAAAATTTATCCTCTTGATCACAAAGACAGTCTCTCAACAACCTAAGCCATCTGAACTTTCGAAAAACTTGATTGGGTAGGGGCAAAGTTTTGAACTTCTCTTCGACCAAATCAAATGCCACGATCGGTAAACGAGGATCACGGTAGTAGTCAAAGTCAACAGCAGTAACCACCCAATGAATGGCTCCATTGAGAGGGATCCCATAATTAACTCCTCCAGTGAAAGGAAGCGAAGTTACATGACTACTATTAACATTAAAAGGAAAATCACATTTAACAGTCTTCCAAGTATTTTGCCTGAGAGAGAAAATTAGTATGATTTTCCTTTTAATAAGAACTTTAACAAACTTGTAGTGAGCGAACTATTATAGGATTCTTTCTCGGATTCTATTTTTGGTATTTTCTTGGATTCTCTAGTTGAAGGATTGTATACAAAAAAATCATGATCGGGAGGATCAAGCTTTGTAGTGCAAAACAAACCATTGGAAGATTCAGAAACCACAACCCAAGAATTATAACCAAAACTATGATGATCATATTCTTCCTTAAACGGACGATCATGCTTGATCGGAACAACTTTACGATAAGATGGCGATGACGACGATGGTTCCTGCTGGAGGAGAGATGTTTCGAGGTCTACATGGTAGAGAGATGCACCAATAGCAAAAACAAATTTTTGTCTTTGGGTTCAAGCTTGGTGCAGTTTGACGAATTGAGGGTGGGTTATTAAAGCTGACAAGGATTTAGATACGCACTTGAATCGACATAGAGATTTCACCGGCAAGTACAAGAGTATGTCGACGATCAGATCGGATGGAAAATTCGACATGTTGATGTATGGCTGTTGATTTTTCTTTTTTGAAATATTACAACGATTCTGAGTTTTTGGGAGAAAGTGACAAACTCGAACCCACAATCTCCCAAATCACTGAACCAACCTCATCTTGTCTCTACGATGTTGATTTTATATATGCAAAAACAAAGCATGAAATAACTGTAGTAATAAGAGAGAATTCCAAGTAACCTTTTTATAGGCATCGGTTTATAGTCCTTTAAGGATTAGGAGGTAATTTCATTATGTTATAAGGAGTATGATGTGGCGACCGTTGATTGGTCAAAAAAACAAAATAACAAAGCTGTACAATTAATTACACTTATTAGAAGATATGAGGAATTGGTCTGATGATAAACCTCTCACACCTACACCACAATATTGCGGGTTCGAATCCTCTCTCTCTCCTAAAAAAAACCCGAATTTATAGAATAATGTAATACTTAAAATAAAAATAAATAAAAAATAAATAAATAAATAATTATATCAGCTGCATAAGTAGAAGCATGCAGATACGATTTCGATTCGAATAGGTTGTCCTTGTTCTCTCTGCTCTCGAATCGAATCCATAAAATCTTTTTAATTTACACATAATGACTTGTTTTGAATTTTGGATTTATTTTAAATATATATATATAATATTAATCATAATATTTTTAAATCAAACGGGTTCGTGGATTTGGATTTGGATTTTGTTTCACACCAGAACTTGAGTCTTCACTGGCCCAAGTTCTTCTCAACTTGTAGTTTATCATCTCAATTTATAAATAGAAACACACTACAATAATGTTAGAGAACCCAAAAAAGTGACCCAAATTTTGGATCCAAACCTATGTGGCAACATCACACATAACATGGACCCACGTCTCTCTTCCGAAAGATCCCATGTGATGTTGCCACATAGGTTTGGGTCCAAAATTTGAGTCACTTTTTTAGGTCTTCTAGTATTATTGTACACATTAAAAAGAATCTATTGTACTTGACACAAGTCATATAATTTTATTTTTTATTTTTTGAAATATTACACAAATTTAGGGTTTTTCTTGAGAGGGGAGCACTCGAACCCAAGATCACGTGGCGTAAGTGCGATGAGTTTATTACCGGATCAACCTCATCTCGTCCATAAATAAATTAAATTGACACTTCGTAAGTTGAGATTTATAATATGACTATAAAACATCTATAAACATATTTTTAGCATTAATAATAAAATTCTTTAAAAAAAAACATTAATAATTACATTTTTATAATTGATTTATGAATAATACATCATGCATTGCAAACCCATGTGATCTAAAAATAACAATTAGAGAGAGGTTTTCACATAGCATAGAATTACCATATGGGCCATTGAGAGTGTCACAATATCTCTCCCTTACAAGCCCATGTGATCGAAGACTTCTCTTAGATGATCAGCATCTACAATACAAGAGAATATAGATCTCATATTGTCCTGCTCATAAACAAATATACAAGGGCCACTAAGAGCAACTTTGCAACAGAAGAATTGATCACAATTGCCACAATGTATTTCTTCCCAAGACAACCATTCTTTGCATACCTAATATAAAAATCATAATATATGTAAAGCCAGCTTATCAATTTTCATTTTGAATATATAGCTAAAAAAAAAAGATTGTACAACAAACTATGGTAAGATAAAACCTTTATCATATCTTCAAACCTTATCTCAATAGGCTTCCATTACCATAGACGTGTATATATCTATATATATATATATATATATATATATATGAAAAGTTTTAATTATGGAAAATGGTCAACTTGAATTGAATTTCTTTACACCTTTTCTGGAAAGATTAATGAAATTTAATCTCTTAGAATTCAAAATGTACAAAAAACAATAATCTATGGAATCAATCAAGAGTCAAGACTATTCTAAATTGGTATTTATGTTTGAAGAATGTAAATGATACTGATCACATTCTTTTTTTTTTTTTGTTTGTTTAAGAAATCAGAGGTTAGGAAAGGGACGGGTTCAACTTAAAACAAAATCTTTAACACAAACTAAAACATGTCTTTCAAGATCCCATGGGTACTTAATCAAAACATGGGTTTTACTGCCTATCAACAGGACTTCCCCATGAGATACATATGTTTAGACTAAGTTTAATTAAAATATTCCATCCTTGGCCTCTGCCTCTACCTCGGCCTCCAAATCCGCCTGGCATTTGTGGAACTCTGCCTCGGCCTCGACCGCCTCTTTGTGGAATTGGCATTTGTGGAACTTGCAATGGCGATGGAGATAGAGGATAGCCAAAGTCCTGAGCATATTGTATCATCTTCTGAACCATTGCTCCTCCTTCACCCATCACTAAGTTGTTCGTCGCATCGCGGTTCACTTTATGAAAAGTGCCTCATGACTGACAATATAATGTCCTAGAAGCCAACATCATCCTTGCTATCACTCCAAGCAACACTGCAACCACCATTTTTGCCATCCTCGCCATCCAGCTGATAAGCAATTGTATCACTCCCGTTTGTACTTGATCCACCTCGAATCCAAGCTCCAAAAACCGCTGATGCGACATGGCATAGTTTCTCAAAAATGCATCCTTGTCCTACCAATTTAGTCTACAGTTAGTGTTGTGATGATACAAGTACCACTATGGTTCGAGTCCTGGTAGAGAGAGAGAAACAAAGAATAGAACTTGAGAGAGAAAAATGTGAGAAATTGTATTTATTTTTTCTTAATTGATGTAATCTGATACAAGGCTTAGATATTTATATTCGCTGACCTCATCAGCTAAAATATCTTCTCAGATTCTATCCTCACTGTGTGATCAAAACTCACAGTTTTCTCACCTCTAATTTGTTTGTAGTTGCCATAACTGAATTGCTGACCTGGCAATGCTTACTCAGCAATTTCAGTTAGAAATGGCGGGAAGATCTTATCACCTTCAAGTCGTTAATCATGATTGACTGAAGAGATGGTGACCGTGTGATCAAATTCCAGAGGTTTTACACTCCCTCTCAAACTGTACTGGTTGAAATCAGTTAGTTTGAATTTAGTCCTAGAAAACTGATCACTATTTTTGTCAGATAATTAGGAAAATAACTTTATCACAATGTATTTCTTCCTAAGACAACTATTCTTTGCATACCTAATATAAAAATCATAATATATGTCAATCCAGCTATTCTTCTGTTACCATAGACGTGTATATATATATATATATATTTACATTTTTTCTAT